>ML782059.1:1172567-1195634 GCA_009831015.1 Picea engelmannii | reverse complement strand
TGCACCTGTCATGGATGCAAATGTTTCCAAGCCCATTCATGACTTTTGTCTTTTTCTTTTATTGCTTTTTGTTTCAAGAAGCTAATCAAGGGACACTGCCCTGGCGTGGTGACCAGTGGTGGCAATGTTACCCACAAGCATTTTCACGGAAATGAGAAGGTTGGCTCGTGATGAGACCCCCTTTCTCTTGGCTATGCCACCAAGAGCCACTACCTTGGCGTGGTAACCAGCTGCTAGTAGTGTCATACTGCTAGATGCCCATGGACCTAATAGGCTGGCTCGTGATGAGGCCCCCTATCCTCTGACTAGGTCTTATTTTATTATTTTTTATGGGTCCCTCTGTTTCTTGTTGAGAAGCCTTTTACTTGCTTTCTCGGGGGTCCCTGGGTGAAGCATCTCGAGGTTTCATTTTTAGGCTTTTATGTTTTGCCAGCTGCTTTTACCCTCTGGGCCTTTAGCCCCTTCTTCCCACAAGGTAAGGTGGAACCCTTAAATAATTGGCCAACCCAATGCCCTGACCGATGTAATGGGATGAATGAGCGGGAGAAAGATGGAAAGTGGCAAGTATGGTGGGAGCGGATGATGGCTTCTCATGAATCCCCCCAGTGGCAACTCAAAACCTATGGACACAAGTTTACTAGGGCATCCTGTCATTCCCCCCAGATATGGTTAAGTGGATAGGTATAAGATCCAAGCACCTGTTAGAAACAAAAAGAATTGAATGCACATATTCAAAGGTTTTGAGGATCTGAGTGACATACCATGATACCCGGACTCATTACCTCATGGAGCAAGATCCATTTCTGCTACAAGACCAGGCCGAGGTGATGGATGTTGTTGTTGCTAACAAAGTGGAGGTGCTATAGAAAAGAAAAGATGGGCCCTCTAGGGCCATGCTCAAGTCGATCTGGCTCTCGGTACTCCATGTCTAGGGCCTGTGGGCCTCGAGACATAATCTCCTTAGTTATCCCTAAACTGGGGATAACAGTGCCTTCATAAAAGTAAAATGCAAATTAGAAAGTGACATTTGTACAAGTCGGCCTTGACCTAATTTTAGGGTGGCTCAACTTGTATTTATAAGACTCTAGGCGCCTCATTTGGAGAACACACAACACAAGCTCTCTCTCTCAAGGAAAAGTGCGCAAGTCTGAGGAGGAGACACGGCTATAGAGTAAGGGTGTTTGGGTGAAGGGTTTTGGTTATCTCTTGGAGGCCTATCTGTTGAATTTTCACTAGGCTAGGCTCAAGCATGAAGTTATTTCAATTTTAGGATTTACTTGAACCATAGACAAATGCAGCTACACCATTAACAATTTCTACAATAACCAAGATCACAAGAAGAAATACCATGCACAAGAACACAAGAAGTATCCTGGGAAACCCTTCTCAACAAGGGAAGAAAATCCATCCAATCCTTTGCTATATTCTCAAGAGAAAGACCTCCCACACCATAGACCTAGCACACAAGAGGGTGCTCTCAAAACCAAGAATGCTAACGCCCAAGAGAGGTGCACACTTTAGCTCTAGAATGTGTACTTGCTGAAATTTCCAAAATCACATGTATGTTGTGTTTCCTCAATGGGGAAATCACCTTTATTTATACTAGACTGAACACATCAAAAGTGGTGTCTATTGGCACAACATGGCCAACTTCAATAACTCAGAATACAATTAATAATTACCATATTAATTATCTTTTACATTAATTATCTTTCACTTTATGGTGGGGCTGACCTGTACCCTTTACATCACAATTAGGGTTACATGTAAATCTGACTCTTAGACAATATAGCAAGGGATCTCACACACCCACTAGTGCTCAGCCACTAGGGGCACCTCCACTTGTGCTCAGGCACAGGGACGTCCAATTCAACAGATCTCTATCTCATTGAGTCTCACAGGAGAATCATCTGGACACACACTCACTAGTGCTCAACCACTAGGATCATGTCCACCTGTGCTCAACCACAGGGACGTCCTACTCAATAGATCTCTATCTCACTGAGTCTCACAGGAGAATCATCTGGAGTACCACATCGTCTCAACTCTCTACACAGAGGAGAACAATAAACCCATCACATGGGCACCTTCACCCCTCATAGGGGTACACATCGTTTCATCTCAAATGACACACCCATCTCATCGACATCTTCCCCACACAAGGGCACACAACGTTCCATCTCCATCTCAGAGAGAAACGACACACCCATCTCATGGGCATCTTCCCCACACAGGGGCACACAACGTTCCATCTCCGTCTCAGAGAGGAACAAGACGCCCATCTCATGGGCACACCCAACTCATGGGCTCTCTCACAGGCTGACTCACTCAGTCTGTGTCCTGGAGGATGTCTCACGTAGCTGTAATCATCAACACTCCGTCTCAGCTAGGGAGGCATTCTCCACCAGGCCAAGTCTCTCACAGAAGTACACGAACTTCGTCTTGGCAAGCGATTTGGTGAAGATATCTGCAATTTGCTCATGTGTAGGAAGGTATTGCACGTGTACTGCTTTCCTTTGCACCATGTCTTTGATATAGTGATATTTTATCTCAATGTGTTTTGATTTATCATGAAACACAGAGTTCTCAGAGAGCTTCACACAACTCTGGTTATCATAGTGAATAATGGTAGGATCCATCTCATGATCAAATAAATATGTCAAGAGCTTGCGAAGCCACATTGCTTCGCGGACTGCCACACTCAATGTTATATACTCTGCTTCTGCGGTACTCAAGGCCACAGAGCTCTGTTTCCTGCTGCACCAGGAAACCATGGCAGACCCCAAGGTAAAACAACAATCGGATGTGCTCTTCCGGTCTACTGCGCTCCCTGCCCAATCTTCATCGGCATATCCCCACAAACTCAAGTCTACACTGGAGGCATATCTCAGGCCATATCCAACTGTGCCTCGTAGATATCTCAATACATGCTTCGCTGCTATCCAGTGAGTCTATCCCTGTTGACTCATGAAATGACTAAGTACATTCATTGCATAGCATATATCAGGTCTGGTGTTAACCAGATTCATCAATGATCCAATCAGCTGTCGGTACAAATGTGGATCAATCTCGCCTGAATCAGTAGAAGCGTCATTCATTTTCTTCAAATCCATGACCATCAGTGTAGGCATGGATTTGCACTCTGTCATATTGAACTTCTTCAATATCTCCACTGTATATTTTCCTTGACTCAGGAAAATCTCATCAGTCCTCTGCCATACTTCTAGTCCCAAGAAGTAGTGCATCATACCTAGATCCTTCATCTCGAATTCAAAAGTCAATGCTCGCTTGTATTCAACAATAAGTCTTTCTGAATCGATAAGGAATAAGTCATCCACATACAGGACCAAGATCAGGCATTCGTCACCAATAATATGATAATATAGGTTTGGATCAACAACACTCTTGCTAAAGCCCAAACTCATCAAGAATCCATCCATCTTTTTGTACCAAGCACGAGGTGCCTGCTTTAGTCCATACAGGGCTTTCTTCAACCTGCACACATGAGATTTCTCGTTGTGTATCACGAATCCTTCTGGTTGCTCGATATAAAATTCTTCCTCAATCTCACCATTGAGAAAGGTTGTCTTTAAATCCATCTGATGTAGTTTCCAACCCATGGATGCAGCTAGTGCAATGATAGTACGGATGGAAGTGTACCAGGCTACTGGAGCAAATGTCTCATCATAGTCAATTCCCTCTGCTTGTGAGAATCCTATGGCTGCAAATCTCGCTTAGTATTTCTCAACACTTCCATCAGTTGCATTCTTGATCTTATAGATCTACTTGGAAGTCACTACAGAGTTCCCTTCTGGTCTCGGAACAATATCCCACACATCATTCTTCAAGATGGATTGATATTCTTCTGTCATGGCATCTTGCCATACCTGCTCACCTGTCACTTCTCCATGACAAGAAGGCTCGGAATCAATGATGTGACTTATGGATGAAAACTAGCTCGAAAGTCTTTGGTCTCTTGCTCTCTCGGAATGTGCCTTGAGGAGTTGCATGTCCCTCTACCTCTTGCAGAGTTTATCGAGCCCAGACAAGCCTTTTATGGCCTACTGCAATGTCTCTGGGAATATCAATTGGAGCAACTGGATCAATGGTTGTCTCCCTCTAAACTGCTGAAAGGGAAGAAGGTACTGTCTCTTCCTTCCTTTTTAAATATTTTGACTCCCTATGAGTCAAGTGACTCCCTCTGAATTCTAAAGGATAGATATCTTCCTTTTCCTGTTTGCTAACCTGGAGATATCTCATGTCTTCGCAGGTGCTCTAATGACTCTATAGTATTTTGATGATCTTTATACTAGGATAATAACCAAGATGGCCTCCCATAGGGATAACAACCAAAATGGCCTCCTATATTAGAATAATAATCAGTCTAGAAAATTTGGACTCCCGTACCAGGGATAATGGTCCAAGTCATGAGGGCTCCCACACTAGGGATAATACCCTTCACTATCAAAAATGCAATCAACTACAGGTTATTGATTAAATCAAATAAGGAACAACTTACCTTAGTCTACAGTCATGCTCAATCTTGCATTTGGTTAGAGGAAGTAATCCTCATCTCTCACGTCTTCATCTTTTTGAGGTGGGTCTGGATCAATGTCAGCAGTGGAAGCATATTGTCTTCCTTTCTTTCTGGTAGGACAATTTCTCACAAAGTGTCCATACTTGTCACATCTGAATCACTAGATCTTTGACATGTCTTTTCTCTGATCATAACCTGAAGCTGATGAAATCTTATCATCTTTGAATGTTTGCCTGAAGTTTCTTTTAAATCTTCCTCCTTTCTTTGTATGAAGTACAAGAGCATGATTGTCATCAAGAGAGGATTCTTCCACTCCTCTAGCTCTAAGTTTGATTTCTTCTTAGGTACAGTCTGTCCACAGATGATCAAAAGTAGGTAGTTTTTCTCTTCCACTAATACTTTGAAGAAATGGTTCCCAATGTTTTGGAAGATTATTGAGAGTGTTCAAAGCAAGTTCTATGTCAGATATGATTTCTCCAATGGCACCTAGTTGATCTCTAATCTCTAACATCTTCATAAAGAAGGCAGGAGTAGTGTCACCTTTTGTCATCTTGATATTTTGAAGCTAGCCTTTCAATGTAAGAGCTCTTTGGGTGTTGTCACTCTCAAACATATTCTTTAATGCTTCATACATTTCATAAGTTATCTTCAGGTTTGCAATACAAGGCAGGAGATGATCTCTTACTGAATAGATCATTATCTTCCTTGCCTTGACGTCTTCTTCCTTTCTTTCTTCCTTCTCTTCATCAATAGTTGTCTCTGGTAAAGCTCTTTGTATTGTCCACAATAGATCTTCCTCTTCAAGAGTGATCTGATGTCTTGACTTCCAGGAGTTGAAGTTGCTTGATCCATCAAGCCTATCTTCCACCAAGGTTTTGTTCTTCATATTTTCAGATTTCTTCACAAACCCTTGCCAACTAGGCTAGAAAACCTAACGGCTAGGCTAGGCTAGCAAACTTAGGTTTTGTTGCGCTTATGACTGCCAACAATAAGCCTTGAAAGTCAGAAGAACACTGGTGAGCTGAAGAGCTCCTTCAATGATTTGTAGAAACCCTAATTCTGAAATTTCTGTAGAAAACTGCGAAACCCTAGGGCCAAAAATACAATCTGAAGGTTGTTGGAGGTGCGCTGAAGGAGGTCATACACTCCTATACAATTTTTAGCCCCAACGTCCAAGTATTAAGTGATGGAACACCCCAAAAGAGAGGGTCGTACGGATTTTCTGGAAACCTTAGGAGGGTCGTATAGTTCTGCAGAAGTGAGAGGATGACTGGTAGATGCTTGTGTAATGGGTTCTTCAAGACCTATGCTCTGATATCATGTTGAATTTTCACTAGGCTAGGCTCAAGCATGAAGTTTATTTCAATTTTAGCATTTACTTGAACCATAGACAAATGCAGCTACACCATTAACAATTTCTGCAATAACCAAGATCACAAGAAGAAATACCATGCACAAGAACACAAGAAGTATCCTGGGAAACCCTTCTTAACAAGGGAAGAAAACCTAGCCAATCCTTTGCTATATTCTCAAGAGAAAGGCCTCCCACACCATAGACCTAGCACACAAGAGGGTGCTCTCAAAACCAAGAAGGCTAGCGCCCAAGAGAGGTGCGCACTTTAGCCCTAGAATGTGTATTTGCTGAAATTTCCAAAATCACATGTGTGTTGTGTTTCCTCAATGGGGAAATCACCTTTATTTATACTAGACTGGACACATCAAAAGTGGTGTCTATTGGCACAACAGGGCCGACCTCAATAAATTGGAATAGAATTAATAATTACTATATTAATTATCTTTCACTTTATTGTGGGGCCGACCTGTACCCTTTACATCACAATTAGGGTTACAGGTAAATCTAACTCTTAGACAATATAGCAAGGGATCTCACACACCCACTAGTGCTCATCCACTAGGGGCACGTCCACCTATGCTCAACCACAGGGACGTCCAATTCAACAGATCTCTATCTCACTGAGTCTCACTGGAGAATCATTTGGACACACACTCACTAGTGCTCAGCCACTAGGATCACGTCCACCTGTGCTTAGCCACAGGGACATCCTACTCAACAGATCTCTATCTCACTGAGTCTCACAGGAGAATCATCTGGAGTACCACATCATCTCAACTCTCTACACAGAGGAGAACAATAAACCCATCACATGGGCACCTTACCCCTCACAGGGGTACACATCGTTTCATTTCAAACGACACACCCATCTTGGGCATCTTCCCCACACAGGGGCACACAACGTTCCATTTTCGTCTCAGAGAGAAACGACACACCAATCTCATGGACATCTTGCCCACACAGGGGAACACAACGTTCCATCTCCGTCTCAGAGAGGAACAACACACCCATCTCATGGGAACACCCAACTCATGGGCTCTCTCACAAGCTGACTCACTCAGTCTGTGTCCTGGAGGATGTCTCACGCAACTATAATCATCAACACTATCTTGGTCTAATGGTGCGCTACCCTATTCTGGTTAGGGTTTTTGATCTATCTTCTAGTTATCTTCTATTTTGTGAGATCTCTCTTGGAGAGAGACATTGTACTTGTTGATGAATCTATATTGAAGAAGATTTGTTGGGTTTTCTCCCCCAAGAGGGTTTCCCGGGATAAATATTGTGTTTACTGTGGATGTCTTTCTTTCAGTGATCTTTATGTATGCATTTATTGTTTTAATTGTTAAAAGTTAAAGAATATTTAAATACACTTAACTGCTTAAGCGGAATTTTAACATGGTATCAGAGCGGGCCTGAAAGAAGCCATATTCACAATCTAGAATGTTGAATTTTCACTAGGCTAGGTTCAAGCATGAAGTTTATTTCAATTTTAGCATTTACTTGAACCATAGACAATTGCAACTACACCATAAAAAATTTGTTGCAGTAACTAAGATCACAAGAAGAAATACTATGCACAAGAACACAAGAAGTATCCTGGGAAACCCTTCTCAACAAGGGAAGAAAACCCAACCAATCCTTTGCTATATTCTTCAAGAGAAAGACCTCCCACACCATAGACCTAGCACACAAAAGGGTGCTCACAAAACCAAGAAGGCTAGCTCCCAAGAGAGGTGCGCACTTCAGCCCTAGAATGTGTACTTACTGAAATTTCCAAAATCACATGTGTGTTGTGTTTCCTCAATGGGGAAATCACCTTTATTTATATTAGACTGGACACATCAAAAGTGGTGTCTATTGGCAAAACAGGTCCAACCTCAATAACTTAGAATATTATTAATAATTACCATATTAATTATCTTTTACATTAATTATCTCTCACTTTATGGTGAGGCCGACCTATACCCTTTACATCACAATTAGGGTTACAGGTAAATCTGACTCTTAGACAATATAGCAAGGGATCTCACACACCCACTAGTGCTCAACCACTAGGGGCACGTCGACCTGTGGTCTGACGTCCAATTCAAAAGATCTCTATCTCACTGAGTCTCATAGGAGAATCATCTGGACACACTCACTAGTGCTCAACCACTGGGATCACGTCCAACTGTGCTCAGCCACAGGGACGTCCTACTCAACAGATCTCTTTCTCACTGAGTCACAGGAGAATCATCTGGAGTACCACATCGTCTCAATTCTCTACACAGAGGAGAACAATAAACCCATCACATGGGCACCTTCACCCCTCACAGGGGTACACATCGTTTCCTCTCAAATGACACACGCATCTCATGGGCATCTTCCGCACACAGGGGCACACCGCGTTCCATCTCCATCTCAGAGAGAAACAACACACCCATCTCATGGGCATCTTCCGCACACAGGGGCACACAATGTTCCATCTCCGTCTCATAGAGGAACGACACACCCATATCATGGGCACACCCAACTCATGGGCTCTCTCACAGGCCGACTCACTCTGTCTGTGTCCTGGAGGATGTCTCATGCAGTTGTAATCATCAACATAGAAGAACTCGCTGGGGAAAACAAGACCATAGGAAGACTCTCCTAACCCTAACGCATCTTTTCCTTGGACCAGTTTTGCAGTTTTCACAGTTTCTGAAAATTAGGGTTTTTGCATAAAACCCTAGGTGATGATGTCACCCTCTTTCTGAAGGATGTTGGTAAAACTAAATCCATCATGGAGTTCGCCTAAGGAGGGTGCATCGATTCCCTGGATCAGATCTCAAAACTTTACAAGTTGAAAAATTAGGGTTTCCTCATAAACCCTAGATCAAGACGTCTAGGCAGCTATGCACAAAAATTGGAGCAGTTCACTTTGGCATAGCACACTCTCTGGTAAGTTCAAAACCTTTCTTTGAAAAGTTTCTATTTTTCTTTTTATATTTTCCTCCCAAGGCAAGATGACTCCCAGCACTAAGCTTGATGAGAAGCTTGAGGTGTTAAATTTTCTCTTAAGAAGTTAAGTGTGTTCAATATTCTTTAACTTTTAGACTATTAAAACATTAATTGCATGCATAAGGATCATTGAAAGAAAGACATCCACAGTATACACAAGATTTATCTTGGGAAACCCTCATGGAGGATAAAACCCAGCAAAGCTTCTTCAATATAGATTCTTCAACAAGTACAATGTCTTTCTCAAAATAGATCTCACCAAACAAAAGATAAACCAGAAACCCTAATCAGAATAGGGTAGCACACCACTAGACCAAGATAGTCCCCCAACAGATAACCAAAACCCTTAACTAGAACACTCTCCATTTGTAGTTGTGTCTCCTCCTCAGACTTGCACACTTCTCCTTGTGTGAGAGAGCTTGTTGTGCATGTTCTCCAAGTGAGGTGCCTAGTCTCTTTTAAATAGAAGTTGACCTGCCTAGAAATAGTTCAGGGCTGACCTGTCCACTTTACCCTTTCTATTTTATAATTGACTTTTGTCAAGGCACAATAGGGTCGACTTTTACAAAGGCACAATAGGGTCGACTTAACAAATATAATATAATATTATCTTTTAGGGTTTTTTCTTGGTCCAATACAATATGAATGTAATAAGAATATCTTCTTAAGCTACTCAAACTTCAACACTCCCTCCTAGCAAGGAAGGTATTCTTCTAGCACAATCATCACGACTGCTTCTGCTCTTCTGTACACTTGACCATTGACTTGTTGAATTCCCATGAATCTATATTGAAGAAGTTTTGTAACCACATCAGCATCTAGGGTCTCATCATCCATCCAGGCTTTATGTCATCACGGGGCTTTCACTCGCCAACTCACACAGAATTTGGCATCTAGTTCCACAATGAACTAGTAACCTCTGGTTGGCACACCAGGAAACTGGTCCACAAAGATCAGGCATCTAATCATGAGGATTAGTTGATGTAGTGTGCACACACTACCCATCTAGCCTAAGGCTAGGAAACACCTCCAACCACAGAGGTTGGTTCACCAGCTTAAAAATCCAGGTAACTAACCAACCATGAAGGCATGGCATCTGTTGACCTTGTCCGAGGTCATGTTGACTGGTGCCACATTCATTAACTTTCGTACCAAGATTTTTGACTGGAGTAGCAATCTGTGTACCAGAATTTTTCATGGAGTAGCAGTAACTCGACGTACTAGACTTTTTCACTGGAGTAGCCCTCTGCGTTCTAGAATTTTTCACTGGAGTAGTAGTAACTCGACGTACCAGACTTTTTCACTGGAGTAGTCGTAACCCGTGAATGACCACCTGTTGCTTCTGCCACATGCTGAAGCTGTTGCCCTGAATTGCAACTATAACTCATCACTCCCTCTTACTAGGGAGGTCCTTCTGGACCACACCAAGCTTGTCTATGAAGTACACAAACTTCACTCTCAATAGAGGCTTGGTCAACATGTCAACTATCTGCTCATATGTCTCACTGTATCCAACAAATGTACCCTTCTTTCCTGAAGGATCCAACTTCGATCTCTTGTCCTTGGGGACATGCACATATACTGGACAGCCAAATATCCTCAGGTGGATGACCTATAAACATCTCTTCTGGTGTCTTTTTCTCAAGTACTTTGTGGGGACTTCTATTCTGCACATGCACAACGGTCCTGGATACTTCTACCCACAGATACATTGGTAAGTCTTGATCATGAATCATGGCCTTCATCGCTTCCATGATTGTATGGTTCTTTCTTTCTGCCACACCATTCTGTTGAGGATTGTAGGGAGTAAAGAGCTCCCTCTTAATCCCAACTTCCTTACAGAATGCCTTGAATTCATTTGAAGTGAATTCTCCTCCATTATCTGATCACAAAATCTTTATCTTCTTTTCAGACAGGTTTTCAACAAGTGCCTTGAATTCTTTGAACTTGTTGAATACTTCACTTTTAGCCTTCAAAAAGTAAATCCAAGTTTTACGTGAGAAATCATCAATAAATGAAACATAGTATACATACCTGCTAAGTGAAGCGGCTGACATGGGTCTACACACGTCTAAATGTATAATGTCCAAGATTCCTTTGGCTTTGCTATCGCTGCTTGGAAATGGTTTCTTCACGTTCTTGCCTTGTGCGCATCCTTTGCATACGCCTTCATGATCCACTTGGATTTCTGGCAAACCTGTCACCATCTTGCTCACGATTGGTAGGGTTTTGTAATGTATATGAGCAAATCTTCCATGCCATAGTTTACTTGGAGTGATTGTAGTGTGTACTAATGTTGAAACTGAGTTTCCCTTTAACTTGTATAATCCTCCTTCTTGGACACCAATCACTACAGCATCATCAATAGATTTTCTTCTAGGCCACAAGAGAACTTCACCATCAATGAAAGCAACTTTGGATCCTTTCTCATCCAAAGCTGAGATAGAAAGGAGATTCTTCTTTAAACCAGGTAATACAAGACATCCTTCATCTTCATAGATTTTCCGGAATCCAATTTGGAAGATGCTTCTCCTACTCATTTAATGGGATACTGATAGTCATCACCGAGCTTCACCTTGTGAGGTGAATCTTTCTGAACTAGATCTGAGAAAGATTCCTTGCAACCAGTCGTGCTTAGAAGCACCACTATTAATAAACCATGTGCCACTTCCATGAGTGGCAGTACCTGTAAGAGTTGAGATCAATACATATTCTTCACTTGAGTCTTCTTCTTTTGTTTTCTCGTGATCAGGTTCATCATCTTCTGCGGCATGGGCATGATGTCTTTTATACTTTCCTTTTCTGACTTGACCTTTGGAGTTGGGACAGTTTATGGCAATGTGTCCCATCTTCTGACATATGAAGCATCTGTAATTTGAGAAATCCTTCTTAAACTTATGTGTCTTTTGTAATCCATGAGGCTTCTTGTGTGAATGAGCTTCCTTCTTTCTCTTTCCTTTTCTAGCATGAGTTGCTAGAGCTTGATTTTCTTCATTGCCTAGTTTCTCTTCTCTTGCTACCAATTTGGCTTCTTCCTAAGTACAATCCTCCCATAATCTGCTAAACCTTGTTAGCCTTCTTCTTGAACATATACCTTGAATGAATGATTTCCAAGATCTGGGGAGACCATTCAATGTAGTCATTACTAACTCAACTTCTTTGATTCTGTCTCCAATGGCTTCAAGTTGTTCTTTGATTTGAGACACCCTTGTGAAGTATGATTGGATAGTTTCTGAACTCTGCATCTTCACATTCTTGAGTGGTGTCCTCAAGGTCATCTTTCGATTGATATTCTTGCCTTCATACAATCGGGATAAGGCATCAAACATTTGCTTGGGAGTTGTCAATGATGAGACATGGGGGATCAAATGATCCTTGATAGAATCAACAATGATTCTCTTTGCCTTAACTAGGTTCTTTTTGTACTTTGCTTTGGCCTCATCTTTGTTTGGTTCTCGAACTTCTTCTTTTACAAAATCTTCTAGATCATTCTCTTCTAGAATGAGCATCACTCTATACTTCCATGCTCGGAAGTTATCAACACCTTCAAGCTTCTCATCAAGCTTGGTACTGGGTGCCATCTTGTCCTTGAACAAAAATATAATAAGAGAGATAAAAACTTTTCAAAGAAAGGTTTTGTACTTACCAAAGAGTGTTATGCCAAGGTGACCAGTTCCAACTTCAATTCTGCAACTGCTAAGACGTCTTGAGCTAGGGTTTATGAGGAAACCCTAATTTTTCAAAAAGTGAATTTTGGAATTCTGCTATGAGGGAAAGGTGCACCCTCCTAAGGCGAGCTCCTTGGTGGTTTTACTTTGACCAGCGTCCTCCAAAAAGTGGGTGAAATCACCTTCTAGGGTTTGTGTAGTTGCAGTTTTCAAAACTTTGTCAAATTGAGAATCTAAACCCAAGGAAAGATGCGCTAGGGTTAGGAGAGTCTTCCTATGGTCTAAGTTTCCCCAGCGAGTTATTCTAGACTATGCAAATGGCTTCTTTCAGGCCTGCTCTGATGCCATGTTAAATTTTATCTTAAGCAATTAAGTGTGTTCAGTATTCTTTAACTTTTAAACTATTAAAACAATTGCATAAGGATCACTTAAAGAAAGACATCCACAGTATACACAAGATTTATCCTGGGAAACCCTCGTGGGGGAGAAAACCCAGCAAAGCTTCTTCAATATAGATTCTTCAACAAGTACAATGTCTCTCTCAAGAGAGATCTCACCAAACAAAAGATCAACCAAAAACCCTAATCAAAACAAGTAGTGCACCACTAGACCAAGATAGTCCCCCAACAGATAACCAAAACACCCTTCCTTTGTAGCTGCGTCTCCTCCTCAGACTTGTGCACTTCTCCTTGTGTGAGAGAGCTTGTTGTGTGTGTTCTCTAAGTGAGGTGCCTAGCCTCTTATAAATACAAGTTGAGCTGCCCAGAATTAGGTCAGGGCCGACATGTCCACTTTACCCTTTTGATTTTACAATTGACTTCTGTCAAGGCAGAATAGGGCTGACTCAACAAATATAATATAATATTATCTTTTAGGGTTTTGTCTTGGTCCAATACAATATGAAAGTCGATCCCACTCTTATGAAAGTGAATCTCCCTATAAATGTAGGTCGTCATGACTTCTATAACCTCATCCTTCTTCCCGTAATTAACAAACTTCAGTCTTAGGAAACTGGAACCATAGCCTTAGGAAACTACCACAATGCCCAACTCTTTAATGATGTTTTCGTATCTTATGCCCATACACTATAATAGTGGTAGGATCTTGCTTGGAACTCATGATCTTGATCTATAGATCTAAACCCCGATTCGGTCTTCAAGTCAAAACCTTGAGTCAATCTACTAGAGAGATCTGACTCTTTATTAGTGCATGCAGGGGATAGCTTCCAAAGGACTTGTAGACCACAGGCTAGGTCTCAAACCGATATCTTTGATACCATGATGGAGAACTAGGGAATTAGATAGATCAAAGAGCTATACATTCCAAGAAGAGGTGGTGTTTAAAGACACCATTACAACACTTACGCACAAGTGAGCATAGCTCAACATACATCAGGAAACACAAATAATCAGAAAGTTCCATTACATTGCATGCTAGATTGATCCATAGGACCATTAATATATAGTATTGAAGTGTAACTAACTCCCTTGAAACAAAGAAGACATGGTCCACTTTGATTGGTCAAGTAGTATAATGACTCTGAATTCTGCCTCAATCTGCACACCAGTGGATTGCATTGGTCATCTCGATCGACCAGTTGGATGCTCAACTGACCACTCAGTCAACTGCTTAGTCGACTATCCTAGTCGATTGTTGATTGTTGCCTGACTGTCTCTAGAAGATCTGGAGATGTGATGAACCTACTTTCCAATTTTTCCAATAGGAGACATATTTCTTAAATATGATAGTATTTGTTTCATGAGTCAAAAGTTGTGTTGCTGAAAATGCATCGACTTTTGGATCTTTGGTGTATATTTCAACTCGATATCTCTGCTTTCTGTTTTGCAGGTTCTTGGATCCTTAGGTACATGGGATTATGTTGTGGTCTCGTTCTTGCCTGGCATCAGTGAGGTATACTAAATAATTTTTTCATTACTTTATAGTTTGGATCTTCTTATGAAAAATTCATGAAAAAATTTCCTTTAATGTTCTTTTAATAAACACACTTATTTTCCATCCCAGGAGCTTCTTTTTCGTGGGGGTTTTCTTCCTTTGATTGGTTTAGACTGGAAGGGTGTGACAGTAGTGGGCATTACTTTCGGTGCGTTGCATCTAGGAGGGGGCAGAAAATATGCATTTGCAGTCTGGTAAAATATCTACCTTCTTTATTTTGCTTTTTATCTGACAAATCTCAAGGTTCAAAACATAACTCCATGCTTATTAGACACCCACATTCTCCTTGTGGCTTTGGATGTCTGCACTGGCTGCTTAAGTCATCGTGTTCCTCATAATTAACATGTAGATTTTAAATTATGCCTTTACTTCAAGGTAGAAACTTATTAGAATTATGACAGTTTGCTTAGTCGCAAAAATTAATTATCACTATTATTATAAATAGGAAGACTGATCTTTTCACCTAGCTCATACATTCTATACAATCAACCTCCATGGTTGAGATTTTCTTTCTTAATTTTTTGTTTTTGAGTTTTTCTTTTTATATCAAACTTTCAAGGCAAATTATTTTTTCTGGGGAAGGAATTAATGTCCAAACACTAATGAAAATAAATGACTTGTGACTGAATGATTGCCAGTTGTATAACTTTGGCATGGAAAATTTGCATTCATGTTTAAAAACTGTTGATCTGATACACCAATTGCTCTTGCACAATTATACAGGGCTTCATGTGTTGGGACTGTATATGGCTTTGCAGCCATTCTTTCCTCGAGTCTTATTGTGACTGAATGATTGCCAGTTGTATAACTTGTGACTGAATGATTGCCAAACACTAATGAAAATAAATGACTTGTGACTGAATGATTGCCAGTTGTATAACTTTGGCATGGAAAATTTGCATTCATGTTTAAAAACTATTGATCTGATACACCAATTGCTCTTGCACAATTATACAGGGCTTCATTTGTTGGGACTATATATGGCTTTGCAGCAATTCTTTCCTCAAGTCTTATTGTACCAATAGCAGCTCACTCTTTGAACAATCTTATTGGAGGGTTATTATGGAGATACTTCTATTCAAAGGAAACCGCAAAAGTTGGCAGTTCTGATTCCATATGAAGATTACGCAAGAAATGCTAGGTCACTTTATGATCTCTTACATGTAACATTTGTATTATTATTACAAACAAAATTTAGCATTTATTTTTGCTTTTAAACCTTGACCATAGACTTGATTTTATCCCACAAGTGGTTAAATGTGGGCATGCATAACAGGTTGCAAATATCTCTGATTTCTCCCGATATGTTTGTGTTTTTCAAGTTGTCGTTATTCCGAGTTTTTCATGTGCAAGTTTATGCTTGCTAATATATTCTGATAGTTTCCTCAATGTTTGTTGAAAATGGTATAGGCTTCACTTTCAGCCGTGACTGACCTTATATTGTAATCATTATTATATTTCTAGTTTAGGCTAAGACTAACCTTGTACACATAGGTGTTAATTTTAGAGCAGCTATTAAGTTTCTTTTCAATTTACTAGACAATAATAGCATATGCATGATCACTGAGAGAAACACAATCACAAGATACACAACATTTATCCTGGGAAACCCTCGTGGGGGAAAAAACCCAGCAAAAACTTCCTTAATATAGATAGCCAATACAATGCCAAGACAGTAAACCAAAACACTAGAGAATATCCAACACTGAGCAATGCGCCTCTCTCTTCCTTCTTCCGGCAACTGGCAGCTGCAGCTTCCTTCAAACTTGCGCACTAGATGAGTGAGTTGAGTGAGTGACTAATGAGGCGCTAGCTTCTCTTATTTATACTCGCTGGCAGGCACTAGAGAGGTGTCTCTTCACTGGGCAGGGCCGACCTCTTCACTTAGTGGCTAAAACCACTTTAATTAGGCTTGGGGGCCGACTTCTTAATTAGCATGATATAATTAGGGTTTGACCAATCCACAAAAGGGGATTTCGTCATTTACAAAGCCCGACATGATCAATCCACAAAAAGGGATTTGGTCATTTACAAAGCCCGACATGATCAATCCACAAAAGGGGATTGATCTAATTAATAATAACTCAATAATAAATAGAATACTCTTTGCAGTTACAATATTTCAATACTCCCCCTTAACAAGAAGGGTATTCTACGACATCATCAGGAGAGAGAGAGAGAGGGCGGCAACATCAACAACATCTGGAGCACTGACTAGCATATCTATAAATCATCGGAAGTTTTTATCATCATCAATATCATCATCCACAGCAAGGAGATGGAATGGCATCATCATCATCTGCATCAACATTAATTAGTACATCATCATCCTCAATAATAGCACGAGGCCGATACAACATCAACAACAACATCATCATCACAGCACAAAGGTTGGAGCAACAACAACATCACAGCACGAAGGCTGGAGCAACATCATCATCACAGCACGAAGGCTGGAGCATCATCATCATCATGGGGCAACATAATGAGGCAGGTGTTACAACATTTTTTGGTACTCTAACAACTGCCCAGGAATCATAAGATTCCCTAGGATATAAAATCCTCACGGAGCTACCACGTGGTACTCTGACAGACAGTCCTTACCGGACCTTCGATATCTGCCCAGGAATCATAAGATTCCCTAGGATTATAAAAATCCTAACGGAGCTACCACTACTGACCACAATTAGCATATACATGCACATGTACTATGACAGACCGTCCTTACCGGACCTTCGGGATCTGTCTAGGGATGATCAGTACCCTAGGATATAAAATACTAACTGAGCTATATGTTGTTGGTCAGGATACCACAGTATCATCAACATCACTCCCCCTTTCGAGGGAGGTCCTTTCGGACTATACCAAGCTTGTCTCGAAAGTGCTCAAACTTTACACGAGACATAGGTTTGGTCAACACATCTGCAACCTTCTCATCTGTGCCAACATATTGGAGCTTTATGGCTCCCATCTGCACCATATCACGAATAAAGTGATATCGGATTTCTATGTGCTTTGACTTGTCATGGAACACAGGGTTCTCTGTCATCTTTATGCAGCTCTGGTTATCACATAGAATCACGGTTGCTTCCATCTCCAGATCAAATAGACCTGTCAACAACTTCCGTAGCCATATGGCTTCACAACTGGCGGAACATGCAACAATGTATTCTGCTTTTATTGTGCTGAGAGCAATACTAGATTGCTTCCTACTCTGCCATGAAGTCATGGCTGACCCCAGACTGAAACAACATCCTGAAGTGCTCTTTCTGTCAGAAACACTTCCAGCCCAATCTAAATCAGTATAACCAATCAGTCTGAAGTCTTGATCTCCATTGTAGCAAATACCAAAGTCCAACGTACCCTTAAGGTATCTCTTCACATGTTTTGCAGCAACAAGGTGAACACGTCTGGGCTCTACCAGATACTGACTCAAGGTGTTCACAACAAAACATATATATGGCCTGGTATTTGTCAGATACATCAACGATCCAATGATCTGTCTGTACAATGTAGCATCAACCAATTCCGACGAAATATCAACCAGGAGCTTCAACTTTGTTTCCATGGGTGTATTCATGGATTTACACTCCAACATATCAAACCTCTTTAGTATTTCAACTGCCTACTTCCCTTGGTTAAGGAAGATCTTCTTTGGGCTTTGTCAAACCTCAAGGCCTAAGAAATAGTGCATTAGGCCTAGGTCTTGCATCTCAAATTCTGCATCGAGCTTCTTCTTACAATCAGTGATGAGCTTTTCTTCTCCGGTCAAGAATAAGTCATCCACATGCAACAATAATGTAATTGGCTTATCATTCATACCTTGAAGTAAAGGTTAGAGTCAACTTTACTCTTGGTAAAGCCCAAGCTCGTCAGGAAACTGCCAATGCTTCCATACCAAGGTCTGGGAGCTTGCTTCAATCCGTAGCAAGCCTTCTTCAACCTACAAACATGAGTCTTTCTGTCTTCAACTTCAAACCCTTGGGGTTGTTCTATATACACTTCTTCTTCAATGACACCATTCAAAAAGGTTGTTTTCACATCCATCTGGTGTAACTTCCACTTCATCTTAGCTGCAAGGGCTATGATGGTTCTGATAGAAGTGTATCTGGCTACAGGAGAAAACGTCTCTTCATAATCAATGCCTTCTTTTTGAGAAAATCCACGAGCTACAAACCTTGCTTTATATTTCTCAATACTTCCATCAGCAGCATGTTTTATCTTGTATACCCATTTGGAAGATACCACATCTTTTCTCTTCAGTCTGGGAACTATTTCCCACACATCATTCTTTATAATGGATTGGTATTCTTTTGTCATGGCATCTGCCCATTCTTTCTTCTGAATGGATTCTTCAAAGCAAGTAGGCTCCTTCTCTATGAGATCACACATCAAAGCCATATAACTGGAGAATGGATTAGGTTTCTTGACTTTTCTCATGGTTCCTTTTGGGGCACCATACTTTTCTACATCTTGAATTAGTTCCCTCGCCCAAGATGGCTTTCTCTTGTGAGAGATCGTCATTTGGGGAGGTTCTTGAGATTCTATCATGTCATGATCTTCTGGAATCTCCTCATCAGGGAAAATTGTGACTTCCCTCACTGGTTCTGCAACTCTGGCAGCTATAGGTTCTTCTTCATATACTTCTTCAAGCTTGCATCTCCTTGATTTCTTGAGTGTTGCATCTTCATCAAAGGTTACATCTCTACTGATCTCAATATGATGGTAACCAGGTATGTAAATTTTGAAGGCCTTAGAGACCTCACAGTATCCAACAAATATTCCCTTCTTTCTTGAAGGGTCCATCTTGGTTCTCTTCTCTTTCGGAATTTGTACAAACACTGGACAGCCAAATATTTTGAGATGGCTTACTTCTGGCTTCTTTTCAGAGAACATTTCTTCGGGGGTTTTGAACCCAAGTGCACTATGGGATAATTTGTTTTGTACATGTTGTCGCCTTATACACACTTGGGCTATCATGGAAGAAATCTTCAATCCACTTAGTGTGTCCTTGGGGGCAAGTCATGAGTCAAGGTGTTGTCACATGATTCTCGACTCCTCCATCTAGGCCAACTCCTAGCGAAGCCAAGGGGGGTAGTCCCTAACAAATATACTAAGGCTCTTAAGCTACGTTAAGCTAAAAGAACTATTCTAGGAGTTTATTGCAAATAAAACATAAATAATTCAACTTAATCATTCATTAGATAAGATATTCATGTAAAGCATTTGTTTAATCATAAAGATGCATGCATAATAAAGTAGGATACGATATCTGCAAGATATATAAAATTTGTTAGACAATTACATTTGAGAATGAAAATGTTGTGCCTTATACACACTTGGGCTATCATGGAAGAAATATTCAATCCACTTAGTGTGTCCTTGGGGGCAAGTCTTGAGTCAAGGTGTTGTCACCTGATTCTCGACTCCTCTGTCTAGGCCAACTCCTAGTGAAGCCAAGGGGGGTAGTCCCTAACAAATATACTAAGGCTCTTGAGCTACGTTAAGCTAAAAGAACTATTCTAGGAGTTTATTGCAAATAAAACATAAAGCATTCAACTTAATCATTCATTAGATAAGATATTCATATAAAGCATTTGTCTAATCATAAAGATGCATGCATAATAAAGTAGGATACAATATCTGCAAGATTTATAAAATTTGTTAGACAATTACATTTGAGAATGAAAATACTGCTCATAAACATAAAGATATAACCATAGAACCAGTCCCTTAAAAGTGTCGTGGGCAGTTGTTGAACACGTGTTTTATTAGGGTTTATTGAAAGTAGATTAATGAAAGATGTGTGGCCTCTTTACATGTTACCTCTTTGTTTGGAAACTTTCTGAGAACCTACCGAAGCCCTAGGGCTTCACTAGTAAGTTCACTAAGGGTGTCGGATGTCCAACACGGGGAGAACCTAGATCTCAAAGTTCCCATCTAACTTCACACACTCCCCTTAGGCGTTTTCCCGCGCATTAAGGTAACTACTATTAAGGTTTTCCTAATTATACTACTCCACACTAACAACTCCGGTTTTGATGAATCCCAGGATCGAGCTAGGCTCGCAAGGGTTCAAAGCATACACCGGTAGTTGCGGGGAAGGTTTATTTTAAACTTGAAAATAAACAAAACTTGAAATTGAAAACTGAAAAAGAATTGTAGAAAACTTTGAAGGATTTTTTAATTACTAAGAGCAAAATGAAATCTAAGCTAGCATACATGAAAAATTGAAGTTATTTTGTGCTTAAGTGCATGAAGTATTGAGTGCTTTGTAAGTTTGATTTCCCTTAAGCTTGTGTGTTTGTAAGTAAAATAAGACGATAAAACTTGCAAGGAAAATGAAAAGAGACAGGCACACAAGACCACCAATCCCCCTAAAGAGGATGAAGAAACTGGGCACCAAAGGCCTGCTTTTATTAAGCCTATTACAACTTTGAGAGGATGACTTTTTTTCTTCTTTTTGTTAAATTATGAGTTTGATTTCTTATGCAGATTAATTCTTTTATTTTCTTCAACACTTTGATTCCATCTTAATACACTTCAACAATACCAAATCATAATCGAATAGCAATAACTATGTAGATGAGTAAGCATGCACATCAACAATACATATACCCTGGGGAAACCTTGTACAGGGAGAAAAACCCCAACAAACGATATTCCTTTATTGCATTATAAATGTAAGATCACTTACAAATATCCACCATGAATGTTCTGCTCTTAAAGAGCTTGCCAAGATGACTTTGACCTGACAAAGACCTAAGAGACCTTGCTGAAATACACCTTTGATATGCTACTTCTATTGTTGATATACAACACTGATATGCTGCTGATATACGCCTCTGATATGCAGCCTCTATTGCTGATATACAACACTGATATGCTTCTTTGGTATGCTGCCTCTTTATCACTGATATGCTCCTCTGTTGCTTCACCCTTAACCTGCATATCAAAACTATGTTGAAAAGAGGGGTCAACCTCTGCTTATATAGGTTGAAGAGGAGAAGAGGAGAGGCTCAAAATAGTAACTTGTTTGCATGCTTTAATCATAACTCAACTTCATACTTTAGTTCGAACTTAGAACTAGACTTGAGACTGGTATACTTTAGTTCGAAAATAGAACTAGACTTGAGACCGGTATACTTTAGTTTGAAAATAGAACTAGACTTGAGATTTCAGTTACAACTCAGCATTACACTTTAGTTCGAAAATAGAACTAGACTTGAGACTTCAGTGACAACTCAGCATTATACTTTAGTTCGAAAATAGAACTAGACTTGATACTTCAGTTGCAATTCATCATTATACTTTAGTTCGAAAATAGAACTAGACTTGATACTGCAGTTGCAACTCAGCATTATACTTTAGTTCAAAAATAGAACTAGACTTAAGACTTCAGTTACAACTCAGCATTACACTTTTGTTTGAAAATAGAACTAGACTTGAGACTTTAGTTACAACTCGACTCTTTACAAGGCAATTCGAAATTCTCTTCATGGTAGATAATGTTACACGTGCCAACGCACTAGAACAATACATTTATATCATTTGCAATATTAGGAATATCATTTGTTTCTAGCTTGTTATCGCTCAGTTTGTAGGATAGGTTTAGTAGCTTGAAGACAAGAGTCAAACTGGCGTAACAGGAGCTTCCCCACCCACTGTCACCTCGATGGGGAGCTCTTTCTATTTAGGGTGGCTAATCCCAAGGGAGACGTCCCTAGTAATCTGGGGTGCTGAAGGAAAAGGATCAAGGGTTTAAGGCTCAAAGGCTAAGATAAGCTTTCCCTTCACAGATTACTGCCAAGAAGATAGTCAAAGATAAGGTATTCCACTGAAAGGGCACCTGTTTGCGAGACAAGTCAAATATAACTAAAACGTGCAGCAGTGGTTAGTACTTCAAATTGTTAATGACTATCTTTGATATATACACATGAGCATCAATAAATGTAATTATTGACGAAGTCAATGATTGCAATTAAAGCTAAGACTTATAATTACTCCTTCAATAAATACCAAATGATAATAGCATCCAATGTGTAAAATCAATCCTTGAACTAGCACAACGCATTAACTATCATTAATAATGCTCACATATATAATGTTGCTGCGTCAAACCTCCTAAAGGGTGACGTCAGCCCTATTCTAGGTTAGTTTTAGCTAGACAATGGAGTGAACGTTTTGCTATTTGAGCCAATGAAAATAATCTACACATCAATGCCAATTGCTAGATGGCAATGCCACAACGTTTTATACCAAACAAGAGATCAAAATAGGCATGACGTCATCTTAGGGTTAGGGTTAGTTAGGGTTTCAATTTCTGAAAATTTGAAAGATTGTTTTAACACCAAAGACTCAACATTGCAAGTTTTAGACCAGTGCCTAGGGTATTATGGAGTCAAGGAGTGAGACTAAAGGCTTGGAAGAATTTAAATTTAAGGACTAGAAGGTTAGGCTTTCTAGTGCTGCAATGGCAGGGCCACAAAATCAAAACCCTAAGGGGAGGAGGCTCATTCCGGTGTAGCTTAAGCTAGGCCTCATGCTCCTCCCTCTTTCCTTAAAACTCTTTG
>ML782059.1:1116966-1155759 GCA_009831015.1 Picea engelmannii | reverse complement strand
GGGGGGTTTGGACATGTCAGGTGACTTAGGTCATAATCATTATTGCAATCATTGACTTCGTCAATAATTACTGCTATATGTGCTCATATGTAATATTGATAGTCATTGTTTTATGAAGTACTGACCATTGTTGCACGTTTTAGTTTTATTGTTGCCTTGTCTCGCAAACAGGTGCCTTTTCTGTGGCTTATCTTTATTTTGACTATCCTCTTGGCGGTAATCTGTGAAAGGGAAAACTTACCTTGATCCTTTAAATCCTTTGCCTTTTCAAAACCCCAGATTGCCAGGGACGTCTCCCTTGGGTTTAGCCACCCTAAATAGAAAGAGCCCCCCATCGAGGTGACAGTGGGTGGGGAAGCTCCTGTTACGCTAGTTTGATCCTTACCCTTCAGCTACTTGACCTAGACTACAAACTGAGCGATAACAGGAACCCTTCACAAAAGCTTAAAACCCTTACCTTTTCTTACTTGTTCGAATTTTTCTTCCATCCCGATTAACAAATCGGGCCCTCCTTCACCTATGTGAACTATCACCTTGGATCGATTTCTAGATCGGACCCGTTTAAGAAATTGGGCCCCTCCTCAGCTATTCAAATTGTCACCTTGGTTCAATTTCAAGACCGAGCTCAATTCCTCAATCGATCCCCTTCTCACTGTTCGAACTGTTTCCTTGGCCCGATTTCAAAGTTCGGCCTTGATTCCTCAAATTAGGGCCCTTCTCACTATTTGAACTGTTGCGGAATTAGGCCCCTTCTCACTGTTCGAGTTGTTGCCTTGGCCTGATTTCAAAGATCAAGCATGATTCCTTGAATTTGGCCCCTTCTCTCTTGTTCGAACTAATGCCTTTCCCTGATTTCAACGATCAAGCCAGACTCCTCAAATGGGTTAGGTCTGTACTCCAAAGAAACAAGTGGCCCTTTGTAGAAAAGACCCCTAGCAAGGAATCTCCTTGTGGGTAGCATAATCATTTTAAGTTAGGACTTGCACACGTGACCCTAATTTCACGGGATTAAGAGAGAGTGGTGGCCCCAAATTGCAATTTAACAAAGAGTTTGGTTAGCAGCTCGCGGGATTGAAGGATTAAGAGAGTGGTGGCTCCAAAGCTCAAGTTAGCAAAGCGTTTGGTTAGCAACTCAAGTTAACAAAGAGTTCGAATAGTAGCTCATGAGATTCAAGGATTAAGAGAGTGGTGGCCCCAAAGCTCAAGTTAACAAAGAGTTTGGTTAGCAACCCGTGAGAAATTGAAGTTTGTCATCGATTGCCCCAAAGATGTTTTCCTAACGAAATATGGGTCACATTTTTCCCCAACGATGTATAAGTAAGAGAGTTGTATTTTTTACACAAGAGGCTTTTATTTGATTGTCCAATTTTTTAGTAGCCAAAGAGGGTGAAACAAAGGCAAGGGCCTTCAAAGATTGAGGATTTTCCTGGAGTATCACGGTTTTTCACTAGAAAATAGCATTCTCCTCCTTCCACTTCTTAGCTCTTTCATTCTCATTCTCATTGTAAACATTTTCTGAGTAACAAGCTTTGTAAAGGGAAGCAAGAAGGCCTAGGATGGTGATTTTGTAGTCCCAACCCTTGGTGCAATTTTTTGTATAAATAAATTGGTTGTTTCAAATATGAGACTCTATAATCCCCAACATTGGCACTATTGTTTGATAAATGAACTGTTAGACTTATTTTAAAATCAAGATTGAGGCTATTGTCGCTAGTCAATAATAAATTCAAGCAAGTTATGTCAGTTTTTCCTCTATGTTTTTTGTCTTACATAATGTTGAATAAACTAATGGATCTATGCTTGTCTTGCCCATTGGTTTTCTGTCTAATAACTATGTGCTATGAAAGTAGTTATGCCTCCTCCTTTGCTCATAGTTGTTATCTTTTCTGAGTTATTTTCCAAGCCAAACTAGATTATGGTGCCCATGTTCAGAAGATCATTTATATGGCTGAATCACAAGGAGAGATTGGGGAGGCCTGTGGGGAATCAAAAGGATTGATGTAGTGGTAAGAGCTTCTTTGCTCGACTTGCATTAGTAGCTAGGGCTCGCTAAAAGGAAAGAGATAAAAATGAGCTAGACGTCATAGCCACTACTTGATGTTGAAAAGATTGTAATAAACGAGAATTGAATTTGATAATGAATATCTATTTGGGATCGGAGATGGAGAGAGACTTGGAGTTTGTAGAACGTCTCAATGTATTATTGCACCATTTGGTTGAAAAATGTTGGAGTTGTAGCCATTGTGCCCAGAGTCCTTCATTATAGCATGGTGGATTAAATCATTCTCTAAGTGTTGTGCAAAATGTATCCTAGTATGTGATTGGGTGGGAACTAGCAATGGTGTTCACCTCATCATTGAGTTCAATGCAATGGGATGCCTCCTTAGTAGAACGATTGTGTGCTTGTTCCCACCATTGTGTAGCCAGTCCTTCTAGATGCAAGGCAACCATAGTGATCTTGTCACGTTCTAGCAGTTCTTAGTTGTGATTGAAATAGGATGAGAAGGATCCAATCTAGGAATCGACTAGTTTTCCCTTAAAGGAGTTGACGAATTGTAAGAGTGTCCTTGGGATCCCAATGTAGTCTAGGGTTGGCTAGCAGCTTATTTAGCATCGTTGTTGATTTCAGTTCTACAAACTATTCTAGCATGGCCTACATTAATTGAATCTAGAAATATGGAGTTGTGGGTGTTTAGTTGGTAGAGTAGTTAGTGTAGTTAGTGTAGGTCTCCTTAGTAGGAGCCACAGTATTTGGAAAAAAGGGTGCTTTTGAGGGAATGGATCCCTATTGGTGCACAACTACAAAAGCTTGATGTGGAGGGGATGGAGCCCTCCTTGTCTTACTTTGCTTGCTTGGCCAAGAAAGCCAACAACGAAAGCTTTAATACCAATTAATATATTGATAATGCAAGAAACTATTAGATGTGAGTAAGCTACGAAAAACTCACACATGCTCTTTATATTATGCTTCCTTATGGGTAGGTTACAATCCAAAAGGGGAGATGATCAAAGTTGACCTTATCTCTAATACATTAAAATATAGTATCCACTAACTATCAATTATACTATTAAGAGTGTTGTCAAATTCTATTTGATGGTCCTTGTTGGTCCTGAGATTAAACTTAAGGCTCAAAGGATAATGTCAGGCATCGGGAAAGTTTATGAGAGTGCATTTAAAAGTGATTTTTTTACCTTAGTTATATGAGAAAAAATCCTTAAATGAAATTAACAATTTGACAGCACAGAGGTCGTATTTCGTGTCTGAGTCAAAATTGTAATATTGAATGGAGCGAGAGAAAGATACAAAATTGTAAAACAAAGCAGGGCATCATTTACTGAAGAGTCCCACCTTGTTGTAGTAGAAGAAAAGAGATAGTGTAACCTTGAATAAAGTATAAAATGCAGGAATCTACACAGCAAGCAGGTTTTGATTTACTCACAGTAAATGTAGAGGAAAAGTTGCTTACCTAATAAATTACCGATACAATAAGATTACAGTGGTTGTTGTACTAAATTGAAATCAAACATTTATCAAGGAATACATAAAGAAATGCTAAGAAATGGAAAACAAAGAAACACATAACCCAGATTTAACAAAACTTGGAATCTATGTCTGCACTTGTATTAATTCTCTATAAGGAGAGTTTTCTCTATTACAATCGGCAAGAAGCAGCCTAAAATAAGTCTTCAATCTATATATTTATACAAAATGGTCTCAACCCAAAACGGTTGGACTTCTCATAATTTAAAAAGTAGTAAATATTACAACATGCAAAACTGAAAAGTTCCATTAGCATCTTCCTCTGTCTCTTCGTCTGCTGGCAGAGACGTTTCTCCTCCTCATCCTGTAGCCTAGAGACAACTGACATCTGATCTTGACCCGTATGAGTAGTATGGACATGTTGTCTTACTTGTTTCCAGATGTGCTTGCTTTCCCATATTCGACACATTGGATGCATCTGCTCACTAACTGTACCACCAACCCATAAGGTTCAGTTGTTTCATTTGCTTCAAAAACGTATAGCTTCTTTTCTACCCGAGGCAACATTTCCTGTATCTTCTTTGCTCCCAAAGAAGTGACCTGTAACTGTAAGCTTGGGTTTACTATCCACCTGTTTATTTGGATAAGGTCAATTTGGTTCATTTGTTGGATGGTCGTCATGGCTTCTTCTTTGTTTGTCCTAGAATTATATTGGTTCTTTGCTATGTCAATCTGTCCTAGGGCTTCGGAGATAGTATTTCCTTCAACATCAAGTAGCCCTTTGTCTAGTGGAGATAATGCTTCTAAACAAGCTTCGTTTACTTCTCTGGCCAATCTTTTTCTTTCAGCAAGATTTGTTTCCCAGGCCTTCAAAATTATGTCACCTCTAGTTTGCTCAGACAGAGACAATCGAGGAATATCCGATACATCATCTTTTGGTACTAGTAAGATAGCCTCCTGAAACTTGGCCCGAGCTGAACAGGCTTCTCTTTCTTTAATGTAAATGTTTTTCAGGGAAAGGTCTACTACCCGGTAACAATTTTGGATGGCTTCCACTTTTGTAAAGAGATCTTGTTGGGTTGATTCTAGCTTTTCATGTACTTCCAGTGCTTGAGCTTGGAAAGTTGCCATCTCTATTGTTGTACCTTCAGCCAAGTCTATCTTGGCTTGTAGTTGCTTGATTAATTCTTCCTGTTGAGTGACCAATCCTCTATTGCCCTGTGAGTTTTGATAGAGCTCATAAAGGTTTGCTTTCAGTTGTTGGATCTGATGTCTGTCATAGGCTCTGACTTGTTCAAACTCTTTGTTCATCTTATTTCTCACATCATGTTCCATATTCATTATTTGGTCTTGCAACTGCCCTACCAACAGATTTCTTTGTTTCAGTTGCTCCGCTAGATTTTCTACTAAACACTGATTGTTCGTGGCAAAGGCACCTAATGAGCCTGCCATTTCCCTAGCGAATTCTGTATCATCTAGACCCTGTCCATCATACATCATTCTTTTCCTTTTGACTGTTGCACCATCTTTTTGATGCGTTTCTCTTTTAACTATGGCCCTCCTCTTCTTGCTGAAAAAGAAGTCTGAAGGAGGCATTTCTTCGGCTGAAATCAGAGTAAGATCCTCTGTAAAAATCAGTGTTGCAAACATCGGCATCGGCAAAATATCGCCGAGGGTCTGAAAACGAGAATATCGGCAACATCGGGGAAAATATCGGAAAATGTCGTAAGAATGAAAAACAATGTTGCAAGAATGAAAATATTGGAAAATATCGCCGACCCTGATTTTGAAGATAATATCGCCAACATTGAGATATTATCGAGATGTTGGTAACACTGGTAAAAATGACTTCGGAATTGGGATTTCCTCAACTTGACTGTAAAGGTGTTAATGAAATAATGGGGCTACCTATCTCTGTGGACGGTTGTTGCTCTGTTGTGTTGGTAGCCGGTTTATCTGGTGTAGACGACGATGTATCCTATCCCTTTTTTAGAAAAGCTTCAAACTGAGCTTTTGTTTGAGTACCTGGTGGGTTTGATAATGAAGTCTCCACTTCCTGCATTGAGACTTCGGCATTCTTCTAATTTTCCTCAGTACTCTGTTTGTTGGAACTTCCTGCCTCCAAACCCTGAGGTGTAGCTTCCTGTGTAGACGAAGGTGTTATTGGTTCTCCCTATAATACCTTTGGCAAACTATTCTTTCTGTGCTTTTGAAAATTGTATAAACTGTCTAGTTGATCTGGAGACAGAGTTCGGACTATGTTCAATACTTCCTCGTATGACCTGGCTCCCCTGAATATTTCATCCTGTGGGGAAATCTCGTGCACATACTTCTTTAAATTGTATTGAGCCAGGTGAGTTTCCACAATCTTCTGGGGATCGTGCCTTTTAAACTCAATATCAACTAACTTGACGTCTTCTAGAGCCGCAGCCTCTACTTTCGAATCGTCGAAGTCTAACAACGAAAACATACCAACTTGAAGAGCGAAGGTTGGCAATACATTTTTCTGGGCCGCTTTCAATTCTTTGCTAATGCCCCTTGTCACAGTCTGATAAGCCACTTCTCGGCATACTAGTCGATCTGGTAAAAATTTTGGGAGAGCATGGGGGGGGAACCGAGCACCCGAAAACCTTGATGTAGGAAAAGTTTTCCTCGATATACCAGTTTGCTATTTTTCCCAGGTTGGCCATGATTTTGTCTGAAATTCTGAGAGGTGGGCAACCGTATAGGGCGATATGAATCGACACCACTACATAATGACAGATTTCATAGAAGAAATCTATGGCTTTGTCCTCCCACAACTTGGAGTGATAGAAATGGATAGGCTCAGCATTGGTCGGGGTCCAACTCCAGCTCATTAGAGGGAAAGGAGTCATAAAAAAAATGGCATCCATGATGTATGCTGACATATAGAAAGGGGCAGGTTGCCCTTTGGACTTTGTCAATTGGTACCATGTGATTTCCTTAGCTAGGTTGTCTAATAACATCTTGGCCCAGTTGAAAGAGTAGCCCTCGGCCACTTCATGCATAATTGGTACCCGTGCCAGCAGGAAATGAGAGGAGTCATTTTTCCCGAATATCCTACATAGCATCATAGCCACATAATCATATGGGCGTCTAACGATGTTGTGGCATATATGTCGTGAGTGTCGGCTCTGAATTTCTCAGGGTGCCCCCACCAGTGCTTGATTAAATCAAGGTAGTTTTTCTCATATTGTGTGCACTCCTGTTTGTCAAACTCCATTATGAATGCAACATTGTAACTATATTTAAAAACGGGGGATAGTTTATCCATTACTTGTATATGCTCCGGTCGAAAAGACCCAACAACAACCTTCTGTGAATTGCAAATGCTCCTGGTTGAAATGTCGACATTCTTCAGGGCCCCACCTATCATGTCGTTATACGGCATGAGCCTCGGTCGCGCGGCTATTTTGTGTAGCTCTGACTAAGCTATATCCCTGAGTTTAGTCGCATGAGTTTCATTCACTTCGTCACATGAATCCTCTGAGCAATTTATAAGCTCGTGCTCTAGAATATCGAACACCTGCGTCCATGATTTTACAGTACCGATGGCTCTCGGTGAGGTGTCTGACAGAACATCTGTGTTCGGATTTGCGCTTTCACCAGCTTCTTTAGCCATCTTTCGCGATGCCATGATATTAATGAAATCAGAACTGGGTTACCTGTTACAGGAGAATGTGTGAGCTCCTCAGTTGGCTAAAACTTGTTATTCTATGAGAATGGAAATGGAATTCAAAATCATGCATTTGTATTCGCCTTAAGCGTATTGATCTGAGAATACCTTTACTGACGATAAATTTATTTATCTTAATGAGAAAATCTAGGCGGCGATCTGCAATCTATATCGAAATCATTGTCATTGATTTGTGATTAATGCCATTAATGTTGGTGGTTCGCTATCGGGGACTTGGGTGAAATAAGTTTGAGATCTCTCGAATCGCGAATTCGCGAAAGATTAATTATGGGGTAATCTTGTTTAAAACCTTAATTAATCGTATTTAACTTCAAATGTTTTCAAGCAATCGGACTTCGGGATTTTAATAGTAGCTCGAGATAGAATCTCTGAAACCCGAAACTGTGAAATGATTAATCTTCTGATAATTATTTTTTAGTTTTAATTAACCCTGCTTAAGTTTGAAGTGTTTCGGAGGTTCGGACTTCGGGATTTTAGCATGCGATGGATGGCAAAGGTCCGAACTCCGAAATGCGAAGTTATTAACTAACTTTTAATCAAGATTAACTTAACTAATTGAGATTTGATATTTCGGCATTTTGTTGCTTCGTGGATTAGCGAGTTAGCATTTTATTATATTTCCGAAAGGTTGTTACCCGTAGTGATGTGTTGAAGATGACGTCATTTTAGGTGACGTGTCGAGACCAGGGGATGCCATGTGTCACTTAAAATCCTATGAATCCTCGGCTGAAAAGGTTGGAAATGGATGACACGTGTCAATCCAGGGAAGACTCAGAAAGGGTACATGTGTACTATGACTAGGATCCTTCATACACTTTTCGGGACTTTAAACGTTAAGCGCTGACAAAACGCCCGAAGCGCGAAGCTCCGAAGCGACCTTTAGTGATTTGACCTTTTAACAATCAAGCGGCTCCAAATCTCAAGGAAAAAGGGATCATTTGATCAATCGGGGGAACATTATCGACGAAGGACATCGTGTGCGCTTTATGACTGGAAGTAAATTTGATTTAAATATTTGAAAGTCGACTTCTGAGTCATTATAAAAGGATGAAGTTCGAGAAGGTAAAGCTCAAAGCTTAGGATTTATATGTGTTCCAACAGTGCTTATACAAAATATAAACCTAGTCTTAATTACTAGATAGTTGCTCATTAATGTTCACAAATGCCTCGAGGTTCGAATTTTGTACAGGTGAAGCCCAACAATATTTTAGATAAGTTTCCTTCCAAGCCCTTAACATGTATTCCTTGAAACAATATTTTTTGTAAAATTGATATATAATAACTAATAGAAATGAGAAAACAGTGCAAAATGTTTATCTTTGTTGACATCAAGAGCAATAACTAAATTTTAATAATTTATAATGAAATATTTGAGCTCACAACTTCAACAACATGTGATATGAGCATAGCCATGGTTTCTTGGTGCATAGCCTCACATGCATTAAGAAGCACCCATCCTCTACAACAACCTCCTCCATATAGACCATTCTTGCATTATTCAACTATGTGCACCAACTTAACACTACACCCCTCGCCCAAGGGGCATCGCCCATGGGAACCTACCATTGCCACCAATGGATGGGGTCAAGGGGCAATGCCCTAGTGTCCTTCTACARTGTTTGGCACCGTAAATCCCCACGATGTATGCCAAGTTCAAGCAGGTGCACACACCTTTCAATGGCATGCACATTTTCATTGTTCGTGCATGCACTCAACAGTACGCTTGTGCTAGGAATGTCGAATGCTTTGTGTGCCAACACATGCATTTACAATGGCACATTGGGAGACAAATGCTAACCAACAGTTACAAAACCAAATCGCTTCAGCAACTAAGCAAATGTTCTTCTTGCTGATATGTAATTCTATGTATAGAATGTATGATAGAAAATAACATAGTAGCAAAGCATTTTTTAGCCTCTCTCTCACAAAGCAATGTACAGATCTTTTCACAATAATACAAATGTTGCTATGATTTAATTTTTCTTTGTGTACGTCTTATGCATTCTTTTCTTCCTTTCCATGGGTTGTGTTCATTTTATTCAACTATCCCTACCATGAGGCTATGGGTTGAATCAAAATGTTAATCACATATCAATTTTTTGTTTGCTAGTAATTAAATATCCTTTTTATCTAGAGGCTTTCCTAATCTCTTTTAAGGTAAAATAATAAACACATTAGCATATTATTATGTTTGCTAAGAATGTGTCCAGTGGCTCTTTGAGGTTAAAATTGTGTTTGGACTCCACTTAATCATGAATAAGAAATTCTCCATCATAGAAAATTTAGAATAATTTGTTTTGATCTAAAAATTTTGTTTTCTTAAATTCTTTATGATTTGATTTGATTACTTTTTTTTATTAGGAATAACAATCCAAACAATATTGTTATTAATCTTTTATTTGGTATGAAAGGCGAAGGCACACGTTTGTTAATTTGTAACTTACAAATACCAGTAGTATGAGAGTTGAGAAGTGCTCTTATTTCTAGATTTTAATAGTCAAATTCTTGTGCGGAGGGGGTCCCTTTTCCCACAAACAAGGGGGTCTCATACACTAGTTTAGTGTTTTGGCTCGGTTGTGACCTTAAAATTAGATTATTATTATTATTATTGAGGCTGCATGAACTATAGGCAATCCTAATCAAATTTACTAATTGTAATTTCACCTAGCTAGCTTGTATCGACGTTCAATAACCATGTCTTCCAGCCCATAAACCCATCAAGATTTATTATGTAGCTTATCATGGCTCATAAAGAGCCTAATGATGGATTGGTTATTGTTTCCAACTTTAATGTTTTGGTAATTTACAAGATGGTGTTGTTTAAATATCCCCACAAATTCATCTTGAAGGTATTTGACAATACATCCACATAGGAAATTGCATTAGATATTTCGATTTTTGAATACAGTAATGTATGCTACATGATAGAAATATCCTCACAAAAAGGAAAGATTTGTGAGTATTTCAATTTATTTGTCTAAGATCCCTCTTTTAGTTGACCTTGAGACATTAGGTATGCATGGGTAGATCCCCATGCAACAACTATTGTTTTGTTCTTTTGACATGTTCTTGTATTATAAGCACTTCATTTAAGAGCAATGGTATGAGAAAATGGTTGAATATATATATTTTTGTTTGTTAGAGTGTCAATTCCATGCAGGATTAGCTTATAGTCTAAGAAACCGTGATCCAGGGGTATGTAAGTCGTCAAAATCACCTAGGGATCGCACTTGGCTTGGGCCACACCAACCCTTAACATGGCTGGACTTTTTTAGGGGTTTCCTCCTGACTACCTCAAGTTTCAAACCTTGGCCGCCTTACAAAATGAAACCCTCGAAATCCAATCACGTGACGAGAAAATAGTTAAAATATTAATGTTTCAAAATTTCAGTGCGTGACAAGGTTAAAATATTAATGTTTCGAAATTTCAGTGTTACTGCACATAATCAAGAGGTTCAAATTATCATATAAATTTTATTTAAAGAGTAAAGAAAACATACCTGAGTTATGAAGCTATGGTACTTGTACATATTGTTTATTGTTCCTAACGCTGCAATATAGGTTTGTAGCCAGTACCATAATCATTATAACGGTTCAAGTAATTGTGTGGGAATGCAACCAAATGTTTGATGACTATGATTTACTTCTATGACATGCACACCAATCTTTATCGGTACTACTTCATCGTATCTGTGTTTCTAATCAAGCTTTACAATGCCCTATTTTTTTAGCTTAGCTTTTGTTAGAAATCTAGATAAAGATTTAAATATCAGGGGCTATATTGTTGAGAGAGGTCAAGGTTTTTAAAGGAGCCTTCCATTTATTTCAAGAAGTTTCAATTGTTTGTCCTATTTTCGTTGATTGATTCAAACAAAAATCACAATTGTTTGTGCAAGCAATAATTTCTGTATGAGGAAGCCCCTTTTTTAAATTAATTTGTGGGTATTGTTGTTTTCACCATGCCTCCACGTCACAACACCAAGGAGAGCTTTATATCCTTGTCCACATTTTGTTCAAGCAATATCGAAATTGTTAACCAATTAGGAGATAAAGTCAATTTTATTGTTGTAACCTCTATCTTGTTTGTGTGGAAATTTCTGCTGTTCAAGCTTTTAATGCAAAATAGAAATTTCACCTCTTAACTAAAATTTCTATAGATCTTAACTTTGTGAATTTTCGACCTTAACATCGTTCCTCAAAATATAAAACAAAACAACAATGGAAAGTAAACAATATTTCAATCTTTAACAACCCAATCTTCTAGGCAATCCAAGGAGAAAAGATACCAAAGTGATTTGATAAATTTCAACCCTCTAGGACAATCTTATCATTCATAAACCAAATCTGAAAACTCTATTTTACAACAATAATTGCAGTAAAACAACTCTTAATTTCTTTGATTATAATATTAAATTACTTAACATAATTGTCCTTTATTTATGTCAAATCTGCAAGACATATATAGTTGTAAATCACAAACTTAACATAATTGTCCTTTAGTTATGTCAAATCTGCAAGACATATAATAGTTGTAAGTCACAAATCATGAAAAACATAGATTGCTGAAATTCAAATATTCAATTTATACAAGTTGTGGACAGCTGAAAACCTCATTAATATATATAAGATGAAGTTGGTATACGTACCATAGCCTTATCACAAAACTAGTGCATTCCATTAGTGCTTCAAAACTTTGACTAGAGAAAACAATGCAAAACCCTAACTCAACCAATGAGTTCCAACATGCATGAATCGATCAAACAAGTCCAATGCAAGATGTCATTTTCTCGTCTCCTTCACCAAATGCACTTTGTGATTTCATCTCAAAACCCTAATCTTGATTCTTTCAAGGATAAAACCCTATCACTAGATTTCAAAATGCTTCAAGATCACTAGATTTCAAAAAGCTTTAAGAAAATCACGAAAACCTTGTGTGTGTGTGAGGAGGGGAGAGAGAGTGACCAAATACAAATGAAGATCCAAGAAAGAAGCAGGGATAATTTTAAGGATGAAAAATTATACTAAAATGTAGAAACATGGCTTAATCTTATTAGTCTTTAATATGCAAAATGTAAAATGTTTGGCGATAGTTTTGTAAAAATGTTCAAATTCCTAAGGATTATAGTTTCTATAAAATTTTGGTGATTGTTAAAGTAAAATAATTTTATTCTATGGAAATTGGGTAAATCGTTTTTAGACAAAATAGAAATTGGCAAATCCTTTTTTGGGAAAAACCATGAAAAATTAGTCCATTTGTGAAATTTAGTCCCTAAAATCATCTATGGAAAGAAGATGACTATTGTGCTCAATTTGATCACATTTCTAACACAAGTTATAAACATAATAAAGTATATGAATATGGATGGACTCTTGGTTCTTTTATATATATGGAAGGTAAAGGAGGCTATCAATACAAAGTGGGCCCAAGCCCTTGTAATCGACCTACAACAAACACTTATAGGGCTACACAAATGAAGCACTCCACTTCAAGGGTACACACGTCATGCCCTAAGGTGATGTACACAACTAAAGGCTCCAAAATGATGTAGCTACACAAGGTGTGTTCACACCCCTCTGTTACAAAGCCCATACAGACTTCTTCGTTCCTCTTAAATCGTGTACACCACTAGGTCCACATCCCTTGCATGAATATTATCATAACTCGAGCAACCTCGAGCCAACATCGAGCCTCCATATAAGGATCCAAGCTACTCCATGTTGCTTAAGGCCTAAGGCGTTCTCTAAGCAAACAAGCATCTCTATGTGGTCATCATGAAGGACGCCACTCAAGTTGTCAAGAGAACTCCAAAGCCTTGGGGGGAAATGCCCAACTGAGGTCAAGCAACCTCGAGAGGCTATCAATACAAAGTGGGCCCACGCCCTTAAAATCGACCTACAATAAACACTTACAGGGCTACAAAAATGAAGCACTCCACTTCAACGGTACACACGTCATGCCCTAAGGTGATGTACACAACTAAAGGCTCTAAAATGATGTAGCTACACAAGGTGTGTTCACACCCCTTTGTTACAAAGCCCATACAAAGTTCTTCATTCCTCTTAAATCATGTACACCACTAGGTCCATGTCCCTTGCATGAATATTATCATAACCCGAGCAACCTCGAGCCAACATCGAGCCTCCATATAAGGATCCAAGCTACTCTATGTTGCTTAAGGCCTAAGGCGTTCTCTAAGCAAGCAAGCATCTCTATGTGGTCATCATGAAGGACGCCACTCAAGTTGTCAAGAGAACTCCAAAGCCTTGGGGGGAAATGCCCAACTGAGGTCAAGCAACCTCAGGAAGCTATCAATACAAAGTGGGCCCACGCCCTTGCAATCGACCTACAACAAACACTTATAGGGCTACACAACTGAAGCACTCCACTTGAAGGGTACACACGTCATGCCCTAAGGTGATTTACAAAACTAAAGGCTCCAAAATGATGTAGCTACACAAGGTGTGTTCGCACCCCTTTGTTACAAAGCCCATAAAGAGTTCTTTGTTCCTCTTAAATCGTGTACACCACTAGGTCCATGTCCCTTGCATGAATATTATCATAACCTGAGCAACCTCGAGGCAACATCGAGCCTCCATATAAGGATCCAAGCTACACCATGTTGCTTAAGGCCTAAGGCGTTCTCTAAGCAAACAAGCATCTCTATGTGGTCATCATGAAGGATGCCACTCAAGTTGTCAAGAGAACTCCACTGCCTTGGGGGAAAATGCCCAACTGAGGTCAAGCAACCACTAAGTAAACTATTTCCAATTTTCAAATCCATCATTGACCATTTCCCATGTGTCAATTCATTTCAAACCATCCAAATGTTGAGCATACACCACATACTCTAAATTTCATGAAAGACCACATGGTGTAAACACTTTCAAAGTAACCCAAAAGCTACTAGTTTGCTTATTTGCACTAAATGTGAAGCCCCGCAACATTATGATGTCAACCATATCTCAAAGGTCTTGGACAATTGGGCCATATGTAAGCCTAGATTGCTTACAATTACTCAAGTTCAAATTTTTGGGTGTAGATGTACAAATTCCAAGGCATATAAGGCCTTTCATTGTGGAAAAGAGACAACAAACATCAATGATATCAAGGATATTCATAAAAAATTTAAGCATCATGGCAATTGAAGAGATATGCATACAAGTTGCAAAAGAAACCATCCAAATTAGGTAAGTAAAATCAGTCAAGACTCTAATGGTGATGAAGATGTGAATGATAATGAAAGTAGCAATGTTAATACATTTATTACATCCCATCAAGATTCCAAAATGGTATAATTACATTGCAAGGCTCAAAGCCACAAGAACTACTTGAAAGTGAAAGACATTTTATGACACATAGTTGTAATGATCAGTATTTGCCATTCACATGAACCTATTTTATTTGAGAATACACATGGAAAGGAAAAAAGGAACACAGGAATCAAAGGATAATAATGATTCCATATAAAATAATGGAACGTGAGGTCTTATGAAATTGCCTGAAAGCAAAATTATAATTGATATAAATGGGTCTAAAAGATTAAGTACAAAGAAAGTAGTTCAAAATGACAAGCAAAAGGCTTTTTTCAATTTGGAGTACCTTGTGAAAACCTTCACAAGATTTGTTTTTATTCAATAAAAAGAAAATCTAACATACCTGACTGTAACATAAGGGTGGAGAGCTTACCTGACTGAAATACATGAATAGAGAGCTTAGTCCCAATCAAATTTACACTCTACATAACAAAGCCCATCTATTCCACCAAATCTCCCAGTCTTTTCCATGTTAATACTTGTAAGAGGAACTACTCTCTAATACAGCCTTTAAAAACACATGGGATTGTTGACACGGGCTTCACATTTCTACATTAGAAAAATTACATGCTTAAAACATTCAGAAAATCCTATTCATATACCACCGCAAAAGATAATTTTCTTACCATCAGGCCATAATTGCTAGCTATTTCACTTTAAGAACGATGTTTTAGGTTCCATTATTGTAGCATTAGCGACAATGTAATGTGACCTCAGTGCTAACACCTTTAACTCAACTGATTTATGGTATAGTGTTGCCTCATTCCCAAGTTAAAGCATTCTCAGGATATCGTTACAGTTACAACAGATTGCACTTGTATCCTGAGATGAGAAAGGAAAAAATGTTGACTATAGCAAAAGGAAAAGATAATAAAAGTATTTTTAAGTACACATCTAAACTATCAAGATAGCCTTCATATGCAATAATAGGATAATTATATACTATAATATTTTACTGGATGGCAACTTCAGTTTATTCATCAGAAAATATAAAGGATCAGGATGCATGAACTACGTGCAAGCATTTCTCTGGTGTTGTTACAACTACAACCAATTACAGTTAAAAATCGAACTTCCCCCACTAAGTAAAAAGGAAAAATATTTAAGGCCCAAAGCAAAAAGGACATGCAAAGCTATTTCAGACTCCATATCTAGGATATAACAATGTAACTTTTGCATGCAAGTCTATAACATTGATATATTCATTCGTAACAACTTCAGTTTCCTCACAAAACAAATACAAAGAATAGGGATGTTTTGACTATCACACACAATGCCTCAAGGCTAAACAAATATAAACCTTCCGTTTGCTCTCATGAGGTGTATAAATGAGCCAAAGCAGTTCAGTGAAGACTAATCATATACAAACAGAAGAGCTGTAACAAAGAAGAAAACCAAAGTGGAATATAACACCCATGTATGCCACCCCTTTCTCCCTCTTGTATCAGATATAGGCTAAAAAAGCCAAGATTTACAGTCTAGTACTTGATGCAACTCGAGCCTTTGTAATATAGCCGAGTTTCCAGTATGTTGAACTACATCAATTTCTTCAAAAGTAAAAAGACACCCCATAAACTATAAGATCTAAATAACTTTCTTAGGATTCCACAGCACTAGGCTGCATGCAGCAAAGCCACTTTCTCTGCATTACAAAAGTCCATAAAGAAGAGTTAGTAGGGCTAGCATTGTCTTTAAGAAGTCTGTCAAAACAAAATGAACAGCAACATTTACAGTTTTGGAACCCACAGTGGATGATTTTTGCTGATAACTTCCATGGTTTTTATAAGCATCATCATCTTTAGCAGGAGACTCTGCAGGAACACCTGGGATCCGAGTAGTACCGCCTGTCTTTTTTTCATCTCTGGCCTTGTTAAAAATTACTGTGAATCCTTCTGCTGAAGCTGGGTCATTGACATCCCACTCGCCAAATTTTGGCAGTGGCCGACCCTTCTCTTGCTGTAAAATGAACCATTGAATTAGACACTGAAGAGATGATAAAGAGCAACTTCCCATGGTTAGTTTTCCTAATATAAATTCGAGCAAATGACCTGGAGATATTTAGCATTTCAGAAGTTTATCTCAAGATAATTCAATCTTATAACATTGAGATAACCTAGCTTCTCTACTATCAAAAATCATGACAGCAATATCAAAAGTAAGTTTAGAAACCTGTAGGATACCTATATAGGAATAGACCTTATGCACTCTAATTTTAACAAGTACCCAGCAAAATACTCCTCAAGAATAATAGCAACTGAATGCTTGAGCATTCCTGAAAACCACATCACTTAAACCTGTAAGGGAAGCCAAATTCTGTGGTCGAAAAGAACAGAAAGCTAAAACATTGTAAGTTCCTTCAGATCAGGGGCATCTTTCAAGATTAGGTAAGAGAATCTCCTGATGGTTAACAAAGTGGCTGTTTCTGTGTCTGTTCAGAAGACAATTTAGTGTCCCAAAAATACTCATGCAATGTGAATAAGAAATCTTCATTTTTCTCATGTAAATTCCAAACATATGTCTATAAGTAGAATGCTCTCCACGTATTCTGTTCTGTCCCCAATACGAGTTGTATTGTAATAGTTGAATACTGTCCTTTAACCGCTATAGGGTGTTGAATTTACAACAATAACAACAAACACCCATTCTGCTACTAACGCTTTTCAACCATCCGGTGAGAATAGAAAAAGAAACAGAAGGTTGCTTCAAAGCGAAATACATGTCATGTTTTAGGACATCTTCCCACAAGCAGTGGAAACTGAACTAACACTAATATAAGCATCCATGCTTTGAGTTTTAACATCAAGAAGTACACATCTTTTTAGCTTCTTAGCATTCATACAGAAATATGAATATCTTAGTAAGCACTGAGAAATATATTTTCAACATTTTATATCAGACCCAGAGGGTCTATATGAAGGAAGGGTGCTTTCCTACATACAGGTATGGTAAACAAGAATTCAATACACACAAATTCCATAGCCATTCATTTTAGTTTTCCATGCAAATGTTAAAGGATGTAATGTAACACTGCCAAGATTATATTGCAACTAGCAATGGCTAACAAGTTCCACCCAATAGCTTGGTTTGTATATCGTGGATAGGTGAAACTTTACCATTAAATTTCGTACAAAGAAATACATTCTTACAGCTAAAATTGCATTTCCATATTGCTGATCAACAGGACTTCGTACTGAATTAAGAGAATGATGGAAACAAGGACAAGTAGCACTAACCCTAGCACCTGTGCCCTGCTTTGCCAGTGAGCAGAGATGGATAGATTGAGATGCTGACCAATAATTAACAGTGTAAGTCAATCCCTATTTAGTGATCATCTCTCTAGCACTGAAAGCTTGTGACCACTGTTTCAATATGTTTGGTGTTGCAACCCATGGACCTTGTTGTGGGAAAAGAATCTGGCTGGCTGCTCATATCCACGATAAAATCTGCAACTGCGGCTTTCATCGTTTTCTAGAGTGGAAAGCCTGTAGATCTTACTTTCTTGCAGTTTTATTTGAGAAGGGCCATATGGCTAAACAGCAGACATGTTAGCTGATCACAATCTGATATGAGCCATTTATACTGAAGTGTAATACTAATCTCAAAATAATTTGTGGATGCAAGTTTTCAACCAATTTTTGGGTTCAGCACAATGGTGCTCAAGTGGCAGAGATGGGTTCCCTTATTCGGTCTCTAGCAGCCCTCGTGAAAAAGAAAGGAAGAAGAAATCTGACCCCAATATGCATAAGAATTGGATTTTGGAAACAGTGGAAACCCCAGTATAATTCTCAGTCTAGAACCACTTGCAGGGCACACTTGTGATCTGCCTTAATATGTTGGCTTATGGGCATCTGGCCCTCAGCAGAAACCATTGCCCAAAGGATTTAAGAATATCTGGAAAGTTCAGAATTAATTGAACTTTGGCTATAAACTGCTCCCACAAGGGTACTTTCTCATTTTCTTCTACGGCCACAGGGGAGGGGATTCTACTTTCGAAGGATGATGGGAAAAGCAGGGCTGTTCAAGTGGCTGTGGACTTTTAGGTTTGACCCTTTCGAGGAATCCCCGTCTTCTGTTGTAAACTTTGGGTTTTGAACCTTTTGAATAATCCCCATCTTCTGTTCCAGTTTGGGTTAGACTTCTAGGTCTGCCCTTGGAATTCTGGTATGAAAATGCTTTTGAGCAGATAGGTCTTTGGGATACTATCTTAAGGTGTCCAAGATACTAATACAATGTACCTTATTATCGTATGCAAGGTTGTGTGTAAATTAAGACCTTAGCAAGCTGATTCCAGCCATTATAAACTTGAAGTTGAGAATTCCTGGGAATAGCCATTGAAATATGTAAATATTCCCTTTATTTACATGAACTTTTCCAAGCCAAGCCACATAGCACAGTTTGAACCTTTCGAAGAATCCCCATTTTCTATTGTGGACTATGGGTTTTGAACCCTTTGAAGAACTGGGTCCTTTTCAGGCAATAGTAGATCAGCTCTGAAAACAGCTGAAAATGAAGAGATTGCAGTTACTTCTGCAACTGGTAAGGAAAATCAAAAGATGGGATACTGATCAAGCCCCTGATCAATCAGATGGAGGAAGGGGATTGGGAGAAAACCTCAAAGTTTGTGAAGGAAATCCTTTCCATGATGGAATCAAGCCAGAGACAGGACATTAGATTTTCAAATCAGGAACAGTCCACTTCAGACCAAGCCCAGTCATCCCATTCAAAGATGAGCAGCGAAGACCAAAACAAAGAGATGGAAGAGACAAGCAATAAAGGAAGAGCAACAGAAAGAAAAATCCATTCCCAAGCTATGGCTCAAAACCATGGCTTTGAAAGCTACTCCAAAAAAGAAAAATGGTAGGAAGAAACAGTCTGAATCATTGCCACTCTTAGGAGAATAGGCAATTCAGAGAATCAAATCCTGATTGACAAAAAATTAGGAGCTTTCACTCATTTTCTCAAGTCAAGAGTGATATTGTCCACCTATGTTATAAGACTTGAACAGGTATGACCAGCTTTCCAGCAAACCCACTCAGAACCAGTGGTTGACCTAACTCGGTCTGACTCAACCAAGTCAAGACCAAAACCTGCCACTTGGTCAAGTCAGACATGACTTGAGTTTGATAGCTCTGACTAGGCTGCCTACCCATGGGCCTAGTCGGTCAAAAAAATAAAAAAAAATTCCCCAAAAAGAAACCTAAACCCCCAAACACCCCAATACCGTCCTCATAAACACACTCCCTCTCCTTTTTGCCTCACACACTTCTCATTGTTAGGATTTGGAGCACTTGAAGTTGTATCATTGACCAGCTGTTCAAGCAAATTTCGAGCTGATTCAAAGCTGAGTTGGGGCTGATTGCAGTGGGGAATAGGTTTTGCATTTGTCGTCTAACGATTTGTTACAAAATTGAAAGAGATCTTTTGGCAAAATTTTGTGCCCATTCAGAGTTAAGTTCTTGCATTTTAAACCCCATTCTTGTATACTGAATTTGTCATTTTATTGTTTAAGACAACATTATATTTCTATTTGCAGATTCGTTAACTGTTTAAGACAATCCCCTGGCTCTGAGAAGAGAGGACTGCATGGAACCACTGCAAGGATTCAGCCGGGGAGGTAAATAGAACAGAACCATTGTGGGAAGTAAATCAGGTGGTGGGTATGCACAGGGTGAAATGATACTTAGAGATATTGTGGGGCAAGTTAGAGGCTGTGAAAAGGTGCCCACTGCCAACTGATTTATTAAAAAAAACAAAAGGCAGAAGCTCTTGAAGCCATTTCAACAAATGAATGCAATAAAAAAAAATCAACATGAGACATAGAGAACCTTTGAGATCCTTAGACACCATAATGGAAACACTAGTTTGGCAGCCTCCTCCAATCACCCTACTAATGAGCACTTTAGAGCTAAGCTGCATGAAACATGGAAACGTGTATGAATTTTAAATGGCAACACTAGGAAATGCAGCCCTCCCCCGCCGGCCGAAATTGGGTACGTGGGGAAACAAAGTATATAAAAGATACAATATATATATATATATATATATATATATATATATATATATATAGTTTCTTTAAAAATAACACATTATCTCGCAAGAAAATAAGCAACAAAATTAGAATGATACACATAAATGACATTTTAGAAGGAAACCCCATGTCTATATTAACTCTCAGAGATGATACATGATACAAAATCCCATCGCTTGGTCGTCTTGACTAATGCCAATCCCATACTCTTGTACATATAGAATCTAGTGGAAACATTGCAATCCTGCCAACCTTGAAATACCGGAAACTGTTAACTCTGCTGAATTCAATTCTAAACGGGATATGAAATTTTACTTTCTCCATATGGAGTCCAATGAGGTTGGAAAACTTGGAATCACTCTCAAACATCTTGAAACAATTATTGATATTGTTAAAAGTTTAAGTAAAAGGATAGAAAAGTTAAGGTAAAGGAGAATGTCAATCAATAGAAAAGGTAAGGTAAAGGAGAATTTAATATGACCAGTAATTACCAAAGTGACAAACTCCTCAGAGATCAATCCCCTGTCTTTGTTTTGTCTTAAAGGGTCATTATCACAGATAGGGTGATATTTTCCTATGGGTCCCACACCCCTCATGGGCACTTGAGTGGGCCTGCAAACTTCCAAAAAAACACCCGAAATGTCATTGGAAATTGTTGAAATGCCTTGTAAACATCACCAATCATACTATATGGTGTTTATAGAATTGGAAACGTCATACCATATGACTGGCGGCGTTTTCCACAACGTTTCATACATGTTTCAACATTTCTAGGTGTTTCGAGTACTGGAACACTGCTTGGATAGGCATTTCTTGCAACATAGCTTTAGATTCAAACCTCCAAGAGAAAAGGATTGATTTTCCACACCCCATCCAAATAGAAAAAAGTTCAATAACTTCTTCGTACCCCACACACCACATGGCTCTTTGCCCCACCATTGTTAGTTAATGAAAGGAGGTAAGGCTAGTTGCTTGACAATACATTGGTCGATTTTGGTATGATGGAAATATAGCATTCAATCTTGCTCACCCCCCATATTATCAACCCATGATAGATGTTATCGTTGCATATCATTTGGGCTTCAAAGACCCTAATTTTCATGATTTGAGGGTGTCAATTTCACAAAAGGAGGTGAAAGAATTTCATGAATCCTTATGGAATTTAAAAAATCTTGGACCAAAACAGGATGTACCTATGTGTTCGATGAATGGACAAATGAAAAGTCCCAACACATCATCAATCTCCCTCGTTTCCTGCCCAGGAGGAGTTAAGTTTTTGAAGGATGTGAAGATATTATTTGAGCTCTTGTACAATGTGGTTATCAAAATGGAGGTGGTGGTGGAGAATGTAGTTCGAGCCATAACCAATGATGCAGCTAATTATGTCTTCACGGGCAAGATGTTCAAAGATAAACATTGCACTATTTTTTGGACTCCATGCTTACACATTATTTGAACCTCATACTTAAGGATAATCAACGACTTGATTGGGTAAAGAGGGTTTTGGATCAAGCCAAAACCATAACAAAATTCATATATAATCACACATGAGTCCTAAATCTTACAAGGAAAAGAACAAAGGGCAAGGAGCTGGTTCAGCCAACTATTACTCGCTTTGCAATAAACTTTATTGTGTTGCAATCTCTTATTGCCCAAATGGACAACTTAAGAAATAGGATTGTGGCAATGAATGGGATGCATCTCATTAGACTTGGAAACCTAAAGGGATTGAGATGTCTCACTTAATTTCTGTTTGGACTAAAGCATAAGAGATCATCAAGGCCACTCAGTGTTTTCTTCTTGTCTTGTGGATGGTGGATGGGGATAAACCTGCAATGGGTTATAAACTTATATTTATAAGGTCATGGATCATGCCAAAGAGACAATAAATATTATCAATGAGTAAAAGAACAAGTATCTTCTTGTTTGTAGAATTATTGATAGTAGATGGAACAAGCAACTCCATCAACATCTACATTCAATTGGGTATTTCTTAAACCTAAAGTATCATTATGCAAAAATCTTTTAGCAGATCACATGGTCAAAGATGGTTTAATCAATTGCATAGAGTGCATGGTCACCGATCCTCCAAATTCAAGATTATACACCTCCAAATTCAAGATCACAATGAAAGAGTGGTACTTTTGGTAGAGACATGGTTATTTGACAAAGAGAAAAAAGACAACCAAGGAAGTATTTTAATTTTTTAAGTTGAAGATTTCATTATTCTTGATTCCAAAAATTAAAATTCTAATTTTGAAATGTATTATCTATCCTTGACTCATTGTTTTAACTTTTTCTTATGGCAACTTATTGGTGAAAACAATATGGTTCCCTTTACCCAAGTTGCAAAGGTTTGTAATTCAAATAATCGACCTTCAAGCTTTGAAGGGAAAGATATCTATGGCAAAGTTTATATGACCCCTTTTTGGACTAGAGCAAACAAGATTGTCAAAATCATCGAGCCAATTGTTAAAGTGTTATGGATGGGGGATAAACCCATGATGGATTATATTTATGAGACCATGGATGAGAGCAAACAGAAAACAAAGGTAGCATACATAGATATAAAAAAAGGTATATATCCCTATTTGGCGAGCTGCAAATGAGAAATGGAACAAACAACTCCATTGACCTATACATGGAGCTAGTTAATACCTAAACCTAATGTAACATTACACAAGACTTTGAAGCAAATTGGGAGGTGAAAGATGGATTGTGCAACTACACATGGTCCCCAATCCGAGAGATCGAGATTATTATTTTTAATTCTAGTATGATATTTGTGGATTCTAGAGGCCATTTAGAGCCTCAATGTTTTGAAATTTTATGTATTTTCTTTCAAAACTTTAATTATATGTATTTTAAAACTTATGTCTCGATGTCATTTTGCTATTTTCACCCTTACATGAGCAAACTTTGTGTATTTGGCATCTAATGGTTTGGATTTACACTTTAAGTACACATACAAATGTGTGTGTGTGTGTGTGTGTGTGTATATATATATATATTGGTTAATATTGAAATACAACTAATGTGATATTAATTTCCAAAGCAATCTTTCAAAGGTAAACCAAAGTCTAAAACCCTAAGTTGCAAGAAATGCCTAGTTTGGCCATGTTCTAGTGCTTGAAACATCAAAATGGGTACGAAAAGCTATTAACCGTATCGTACAACATTTCCAAATCTAAAAACGCCATCTAATGATGGTGGTGTTTCCAAGGCATTTTGACCATTTCCAATGACATTTTGAACAATTTTTTGAAAGTTTTCGAGCCCCCACAAGTGACCATGAGCGACATGGGACCCACAAGAAAATATCGCCCTATCCATGCCAATGACTCCTTAAGACAAAACAAACATAGGGGATTGCACTATGAGGAGTTTGTCACACTGGTAATTAATGGTAATATTAAATTCTTAAAGCAAAAGTTGACATTCTCCTTTACTTTATCTTACCAAAGGAGAATGTCAACTTTTACGAAAAGGTAAGATAAAGTAAAGGAGAATGTCAACTTTCACTTAAATTTTTAATATTACCGTTTATTGTTTCGAGATGTTTGGGAGTGGTTCTAACCTCATTAGACTTCATATGGAGAAAGTAGAAATTCATGTCCCATTCAAAATTCAATAGACTTGAAAGTTTTTGGGATTTCAAGGTTGGCGGGATTATAGCGTTTCCACTGGATTCTATCATGTATGAGGGTATGGGATCAACATTAGTTAAGATCACCAAGTTATGGGATTTTGCATCATGTAATCATCTAAATATAGACATGGGTTTTGTATCATTATTATTTTCTTGCAAGATAATGTGTTATATATATAGTAAGTTTCTTGTTCATGCATTAAGGTAGGACATCTAATGGCTCTTATCTTTTGCTTGGCTGGCCTTTAAGTTCACCTTGCCTAGCATCGGGAGAGACTCCTCACTGATCAATCCTCCCTTGCAGTGTTGAAGAATTCCTTCAAGCCCTAGGTGGTGCTTGAGGGGAAATCCTCCAGGTGCCCTTCAACACTATCCTTTTCAAATCCTAGGCTTCACATAGGGGTGAAGTAGTGACCCCTATGTGAAGCCTAGGGGTGACCCCTATGCAAGATAATGTGTTATATATATAGTAAGTTTCTTGTTCATGCATTAAGGTAGGACATCTAATGGCTCTTATCTTTTGCTTGGTTGGCCTTTAAGTTCACCTTGCCTAGCATCAGGAGAGACTCCTCACTGATCAATCCTCCCTTGCAGTGTTGAAGAATTCCTTCAAGCCCTAGGTGGTGCTTGAGGGGAAATCCTCCAGGTGCCCTTCAACACTATCCTTTTCAAACCCTAGGCCTCACATAGGGGTGAAGTAGTGACCCCATTGGCCCTCAAAGGCACTAGTTTATTTGATATCTTCAACCCCCTAAACCTAAAAGAGCAAATCAATCCCCTTTTTATTTTTATTGAGCCTTATTGCATATCTTTGATCATTTTTTTCGCTGGTCGATTTCACTATTTGTGTCATTTAAACCTAGGGTTATTTAGCAGTTTGCTTGCAGGTCTAATCAATCATATTACTGTCCAAATACTTATCTCCTTCAGCCATCAAGTCTTGCTCTGCATTTCTCGGCATATTAGTGTGAGGTTTTAGGCCACTTGTCTTTTCTCCAAGTCAGCACTCCAATGGAATTTCATGCCTATTCATCCTAGCAAGTGATCTAAACCCCAAATTTTTGCAACGACCTCGTATCTCCTTGTATCGTTGCCTACCTAAGATCTGGTTATACCTATCTCTTTCCACTGCCAAACTGTGGAATACACGAAGTTTCAGAGTGTGGTTTGGACCGTCTTTTGGGAAACATCCTTGGCACCTCTCACTGGACTAGTCAACCTTGCCTCAATCCTACCTTAACCCCATCCAACAACCTAGCTTATGTTTGCATCCTTGCTCATTATTTACTTTTTGGAGAGGCCGATTGGGGTTACAGTTAGGGTTTGAACAGCAAGCAATTTTGCAAGCATATTTTGGTTTAGTATTGGATCATTTTTTGGTGGCAAGTAAACACATAGTCTTTGCATACATCTTGTGACCAGTGCTTCAAGTCTGTTATACAGAGTTACCACTGCAGTGATCTGAAAAGAATGCATATATGATCCATCTAGAAATTGCATCACTACTTTGAAAATTGCATACCTGAAATTGTTACAGCATTGATACTTCTTGATACATGTGTGGATTCAAAGATATAAACGTGTTCTAGATATGCTGGATTATTGAAGTTTGCTACAGCAGTGCTACAGCAGTGGTTTTATTCATAGTATATATTGCAATCTGAACTCATAAACTTTGCTAGATTTCCTTCACACAGAGTTGTTGCAGCAATGATCTACTCATGTTTGAGTTTGATTTAAATGGGACATAATCTATGCATCTTGACCTAAATGCTGAAACTGTCATACTTGTGCACTGCATTTAAAATCAGAGTTCAATTTGCATGCTACAGCTGTAATACAAACTTGTTATGATGTACATGTGATGGTTTAATGGTATATTTGTTGTTGGCATATTCATTGCAAAACGTTTGCTGCACCACAATACTCCATGAGCATATTTTGTGAATGCTATATGCACCACTTACTCATTTAATTGGATGCCTTGTCATTGCTAATTATACGTTGTCATTGAATGTTTATGGTAAGTGGTCTATATTCGGAATGCTCTATTAAGTGAAAACTTAATCAGGTGTTGCAAAAGTCCTTTCTTCTTTGCATGTTATTGGATGCTCCTTGCAGATGATATTTGGTTATTGTCCTCCTTAGCCTTACCTTGAAGCCGTCATTTCAAAGAAGTCAACCAAAGTCAACTTAGTCCTTGTCCATACCCACCTTACTTGCAACGATAGGACTTAGTTGGCCATATAGGAAAGCCCTCCTTAAGTTAGAATCCCTAGCCTAGAAGAGTAGAAGCAAGGCCGCTGAGGTGACAGTGGGTGACTTGCTTGTTCCGTTGCCCCAAGCTCCCCCTCACAGGGCAGGACTTTCCCTAGGTGTGAGTTTGAGCAGCAACAATGGGGATCCATCAAAATCACTTCACACAAGCTTCAACTGCAAGTCTTCTCTTTTGTGTGCATGATGATTGATGATGGAAAACTTAACCAATAACAACTTCACCAAAATTTTACATTTTTGGTAGACATTTTAATTTTTAGCACAACTTACTTCTAGCCAAAATGAGAAACAACAAAAAAAATTCTTTACTTTAAATACATTAAAGCTAATTTTCAGGTCACGACCAAGCCAGACACCAAATTGGTGCATGAGACCCCCTTGTTTGTGGGACAAGGGACCCCCTCCGTGCAGCGATTTCATTGCTAAAGTCGACGGAGGTATACATACCCTACCCCCCTCTGGATTTGAACCTATGACCTCCTAGGAGGAAACACATGTTCTTTAGCCATTAGGCCCAGTTAGGCAAGATTTAAGCTCTATTCTTCCCAATTGGAAGTTTAGTAAATTCCAGCATAGTGAAACATACTTTGAACCAATCCAAAATTGTTATACTCATAACAAATAGTTAAGATGTCGATAAATAAAAGCATCTTTACAAGAGTTTAACAAGATAATTAGGAGAAAAAGCTTTGCACTTTACCAAAATATTTGGGATAATATCAATTAGCCAAGAGCTTGAGTAGGAGGCCACTCCTAAGTTCTTAGGATCCAAGAAATTACGAGGGCATTAAAACCCATGAAGTGCAGCCTACTAAAACCAATTTCAAAAACAATAATGGCTGGTTTGAATTGACAATAAACTCCAAAATAGATTAAGTTACAAGTTACAAGCTACAAGTACTAGTGTATTGATTGCTTTTAAAATTTGGTAAACATCCAGCATTCCAACCAACCATAAGCTATAAGTGCACCAAAAACTCAAGTTGAAATCATATATTGATCAGATCACTTATCCTTTGAATAAAACTGCACTTTTCTCCGATGATAAGAAATATTGTGTTGAAACCTGATATGCCAACTCCTTTCATGGACTTGGGTGACTAAACTTTGAAATTCAATAATGACTTAAATCCAAACTTTGAACTAAAACCTGAATTAAAAGAAAGAAGGCCATGAGCATGTCCAAAAAAATGCATTGCAATAGTTCTATCAAACTTGCATCCTTCTTCCAACTCCATTTCTCCTAAGGCAAGGTTTTCTCCAAATCTGCTCAACAGGTGTTTCAAATCCTAGTTGTTACTTGAGGTTGGTTCTTTTGTGTAACAACACTCATCATCAGTATTTGGCAGTCACATGTACCCCATAAAGCTTAACATATGACAGAGGATCAATTAGTTGGAATTGGCCAATGGGAAACAATTTTGCTTTCAATCTAACTGTTGACCTGGATATCATTAGTTTACAAACAATTATCAATACTTAAGAGTCTCAAGTGGTGAGAAACTTCAAATCAAGTTAAAAAAATCAACTTGATGGTCATAAAGATAGGGAACCAGCTGAGAAAATCTCCTAAAAGGAAACTAGGCATATATATCCTATCTTGGGATGAGACACCCATTACTTTACGATGCAGAAGCTTATAGACCATCTATTGATTATATCAAGTTTCATTTAGACAACAATGCAATAGGCTCTGCAATAATGCCAGAATGTGTTTAGTGTTAAATTTAGAGCTTCTATTAAGTTCTTTTCAATTTACTAGACAAAAATATCATAAGCAGGATCACTGAGAGGAACACAATCACAAGGTACACAACATTTTATCCTGGGAAGCCCTCATGGGGGAGAAAACTTAGCAAAAATTTCCTTAATATAGATTGCCAATACAATGCCAAGATAAAAGACCAAACACAAGAGAATATCCAACACTGAGCAATGCACCTCTCTTCTCCTTCCGACAACTGCAACTTCGTTCAAACTTGCGCACTAGATGAGTGACTTGAGTGAGTGAGAGAATGAGGCATCATCCTCTCTTATCTATACTAGCTAAGGAGCGCTAGGGTTGTGTCTCTTCACCATGCTGGACTGACTTCTTCAACTAGTGGCTAAAACCATTTTAATTAGCCCTAGGGGTCGACTTCTCAATTAGCATCAATTAACTAGAGTTTGACCAATCCACAATAGGGGATTTGGTCTTACATAAGTCCCGACATGATCAATCCACAAAAGGGGATTGATCCATTTAATAATAACTCAATTATAATTAGAATATACTTCACAGTTACAATATTTCAACACTCCCCCTTAACAAGAAGGGTATTCTACAATACAACATCATCAAGAGAGAGAGAGGGCAGCAACATCATCAACATCTAGAACACTGACTGACACATCTATAAATCATCGAAAGTTTTTCTCATCATCATTCACAACATGGAACCGGAATAGTATCATCATCATTATTCTCTGCATCAACATCAATTAGTATAACACTAATACAACATCATCAATCAGTATAAGGAAGATACATCATCATCAACATCTTCAGCATGAAGCTGAAGTAGCATCATCATCATCTTCAACATGAAGCTGAAGCATCAGCATCAATAGCACGAAGCTAGAATAATAATATCACCAACACGAGGCTGGTACACCAACGCCAACAACATGAGGCTGGTACACCAACATCATCAACACTAGGTTGAGATAACAACATTATCAACATCATCAGCACTAGGCTGAGATAACAACATCATCAACACGAGGTTGAGATGACAACATCATCAACATCATTAGCACGAGGCTAGGATAACAACATTATCAACACAAGGCTGAGATAACATCATCAGCACGAGGCTGAGATGACATCATCAACATCATCAACACGAGGCTGAGATAACATCATATGGAAACAGAATGAGGCAGGTGTAACAACATTTTGTGGTACTCCGATCATCCCTAGGGATCTGCCCAGGAATCATAAGATTCCCTAGGATATAAAATCCTAACGTAACTACCACGTGGTACTCTGACAGACCGTCCTCACCGGACCTTCGGGATCTGCCCAGGAATCATAAGATTCCCTAGGATATAAAATCCTAACGTAACTACCACGTGGTACTCTGACAGACCGTCCTCACCGGACCTTCGAGATCTGCCCAGGAATCATAAGATTCCCTAGGATTATAAAAATCCTAACGGAGTTACCACTACTGACCACAACTGACATATACATGCACAGGTACTCTGACAGACCGTCCTTACCGAACCTTCGGGATCTATCCAGGGATGATCAGTCCCCTAGAATATAAAATCCTAACTGAGTTACCCGTTGTTGGTCAAGATACCATAGTATCATCAGCATCATTCCCCCTTTCGAGGGAGGTCCTTTCGAACTATACCGAGCTTGTCTTGAAAGTATTTAAACTTTACACGAGACAAAGGCTTGGTCCACACATCTGCAACCTGCTCATTTGTACCAACATATTGGATCTTTACAGCTCCTCTTTGCACCATATCACGAATGTAGCGATACCGGATTTCTATGTGCTTCGGCTTGTCATGGAACACAGGGTTCTCTATCATCTTTATGCAACTCTGGTTGTCGCATAGAATCATGGTTCTCTAGATCAAATAGACCTGTCAACAACTTCCGAAGCCATATGGATTAACAACTGGCGGAACATGCAGCAATGTATTCCACTTCTATTGTGCTGAGAGCAATACTAGATTGCTTCCTACTCTGCCATGAAGTCATGGTTGACCCCAGACTGAAACAACATCCTGAAGTGTTATTTCTGTCAAAAACACTTCCAACCCAATCTGAATCGGTATAACCAATTAGTCTGAAGTCATGATCTCCATTATAACAGAGACCAAAGTCCAATGTACCTTTAAGGTATCTCATCACATGTTTTGCAGCAACAAGGTGAACACGTCTGGGCTCTACCAGATACTAACTCAAGGTGTTCACAGCAAAACATATATCTAGCCTGGTGTTCATCAGATACATCAACAATCCAATGATCTATCTGTACAACGTAGCATCAACCAATTCTGACGAAGTATCAACCAGGAGCTTCAACTGTGTTTCCATGGGTATGTTCATGGATTTACACTCCAACATATCAAACCTCTTTAGTATTTCAACTGCATACTTCCCTTGGTTAAGGATGATCTTCTCTGGGCTCTGCCAAACCTCAAGACCTAAGAAATAATGCATTAGGTCTTTCATCTCAAACTCTATAGCGAGCTTCTTCTTACAATCTGTGATGAGATTTTCTTCATCTATCAAGAATAAATCTTCTACATATAGTAGCAACATCACTGGCTCATCATTCATAACCTTGAAGTAAAGGTTAGAATCAGCTTTACTCTTGGTAAAGCCCAAGCTCGTCAGGAAAACTATCAATCCTGCCATACCAAGCTCTTGGAGCTTGCTTCAACTTCTGGACATGAGCCTTCTTGTCATGTACTTCGAAATCTCATTGTACCAACCTGGTACACTTGCTCAGCTTCAACTTAGTATGCCCAATCATGTGCTAGCTCTATGTTCTTTTTGCAAAGCACTATCTGTCTTACTGTCTGAGAGTATGTCTTCTACTCTCTCTGCAACTGTTCCTCTGGGACTGGGACTCTGCACCTGCAGCTTCTCTGAAGTTGAGAATGGCTGCTCCACTCTCACTTTGACTGTTGAAATATGAGAGTAATTCCTCTACTCTATCACGGCAACAACTTCATCTAAACTGAGAGTGGTTCAATAACTGATACTGAAGGTATCTCTTCTTCTTTCATGGAGGTAACTCTATCTACTATTGTAGTCATGTCTTCATGACCCAACTAATGTACTCCACCAACTGGCACTGGAGATAACTCAATCTCAAATATAGGGATTGCTCCCCCTGAATCTCATACTGTCATGGTTGTTCTGGTTGTCTTCATCAATACTGGAACTATTTCTTCAATTACTGGAGTAATTGTCTCGTCATAGTCTTCTCCCTCTTGCTAGGAGAATCCTCTGGACACACATCAGGCTTTGTACTTCTGCAACATGCTTGATCTGTTAGATCAATCTTGGAAGTTGACACTGACTTCTAGTCTCACAGAAAAATCCATATCCACTCCTTCTGATTGGCTTCCTTCTCTGACACTGAAACAAGGGAATCTTCCCAAGAGATTTTATGTCTCCTTGAAGCTACAATCTAGTATTCTCAACTCATGGCATTTGTCTCCTAGTCCTAGAAGATGTCTCTTCATTTGATCCTTTCTGGGATCAGGCTTACTCTGAGTCTACAAAAACTTCATAGTCTCTGCAGGATATTCATGGTGTTGAATACCAAGTCTAGATATGAAAAGTTGAGTCAGACTTCAAACGAATTCTGCTTCCTATCAAGGTGGCTTCATTATCCTTTGAACAAATCTACTGTGAGTTCTTGTTCTAATGTTCGGTCATCTTTGGAGTCGTCTGCTCCTTACAATCAATCTCCATATGAGATACTCTGGATTTCAAAAGATAGCTTCTTCTTCATCTTCTTTGGTACATGAATGTGTATGGTCATGTACATAGTGAAGATTTTCCTGGTCCTAACAAGCTGCCAACTAGGTCTGTCGTTGACCTCAAGTTGGCTCTAAGTTTCAACTGTCTAACAATGGTTTGTTGTTGTTTTATAACAACAAACTGTTCAGGAACTTCTTCGTTGTTTTCTTACGGTTACATAGGCCATTTAGGTGCTCTAGCATGTAGTTTTAGTCACCAAGATGTTAGCACATGCATACCAAAATATATGTAACACACCTAGAGATCTTTACTGCTGAAAATACTGTTGTTCTAAACTCTAACATACATGAAAATGAACACAGGTATTTTTGGTCAACATGACCCTGGATAAAACCCCCCCGGGGAAAACCAGTTTGGAATATGAATGTATATATGTGGAGAATAGAAGGTGGAATACAACAAGTACAATAAACAGAAGAACCTGATACAATAGCAGCTTGAACCAAGCTACAATACAAGTCCAACTGAAGCAAGTGCACCCTAGGATGGTGCGCCCTCCACAAATGTTGTCTGGACCATTGAACTGAAGCTCTCTGCCAACTGGAAGCTCTGATGGAGAAACCCTCCCACAGTACTCTGATGCTGAGATGTAGCTTCCCACTGAAACAGACCTCACTACAAATTGGGCTCTGAAAGTCCTCCCTGCTAATGATGCGCCCTCCTCACCAAGTGCGCCTTCCTCCAAGCAAGAACCACTCCATTAAATAAATGAGGACCTAAGCTTGTTGGTTGCCTCCATGGATAGAAGCGCCCAAGCTTTCCTCAACTCTAGCCTCCAACCTCATCCTCATGCTCTCTCTCAAACTCTCCAAGTGAACAAATGAGTGAATGAGCTCTCCTTTGCCCTTTGCGCCCCTCTTGAACCTCCATAAGAAAACCTAAAATATGGACAGATGAGATCATCCCATCTCATGTCCAATCAAAGGTTGAGATCATCCCATAATAATCTCACTCGCAAACCCACTTTGGGTTAAGTTCCCTAAGTTCACTTTATGTCTACTAATTCACCCACAAAGTGAATTAATAGTCATTTAGGCTAAAATGACCAAATTTCACTTTTGACTTAAATCGCCTAAGTCAAAGTGAAATTAGACAAAGTACAAGGCACAAAGTACATAGTACTTCCCACATGTGTTTAGGAGCTCACAAACACATGGGGAACACTTCCCAAGGTACACAATCTCAACACTCCCTCTTACCGAGGAAAGTGTTTATCACCAAGCCCATCTTGTCTCTGAAGTAGACATGTTTGCTCCTTAGCAGGGCCTTGGTGAGGATGTCTGCAATCTGCTCGTCAGTCAGTATATATTGTAACTGCACTGCCCCTCTTTGAACCCAATCTCTGATGAAGTGACATTTGATCTCAATGTGCTTCAACTAGTCATGGAAAACTGGATTCTCAAAGAGTTTGATACAACTCTGATTATCGCAGTGTATGACGGTCGGTGGCATCTCCTGACCAAATAATCCTACCAACATCTTACGAAGCCAAATGGCCTCGCAAGTGGCCTGACTGGCCGCCATGTACTCTGCCTCGGCGGAACTCAAACCAACTGACTTCTACTTCCAGCTGAACCAGGAAACAAGCCTTGACCCCAAACCAAAGCAGCACCCTGAGGTGCTTTTTCTGTCAATAGCACATCCTGCCCAGTCTGAGTCGATGAAGCCAACCAAACTGACCCCATCACCTCTGATATAGTCTAGGCCAAAATCAACTGTCCCATCAATGTACCTCAACACATGTTTTGCCCCAATCTAGTGAACACTCCTCGACTCTACCATATGCTAGCTGAGAGTGTTCACGGCAAAACAGATATCTAGCCTAGTGTTGACCAGATACATAAGTGAATCGATCAACTGGCTATAAACTGTAGCATCTACCAACTGGGAATCTGAATCACTAAGCTTCTTCCAGTTGGTAACCATGGGTGTCGACATAGGCTTGCAGTCCTCCATCTGAAATCTACTCAGAATATCTACAGCATACTTCCCCTGCTCGAGAAATATGTGTCCCTCCTCCTGCCATACCTCCATACCCAGAAAATAGTGCATCAACCCAATGTCACTCATATCAAACTATGATGTAAGTCCCAGCTTGCACTCAACTATGAGATCCTCGGCTCCTATGATGAACAAGTCATTCACATATAGAATGAGAATGAGTGTGTCCTAATGATGTAATAGAGGTTAGGATCAGCATCACTCTTCTCGAAGCATCTGAAGCAAGTATGTGTCAATACGTGAATACCAAGCTCTGGGAGCTTGCTTCAGACCATAAAGTTCCTTTCTCAAAAGGCACATGTGAGTCTCCCTCTCACTCACCTCAAACCCCTTTGGCTACTCAATGTACACCTCCTCGTCTATAAATCCATTCAAAAATGCGGTCTTCACATCCATCTGATGAATGCTCCAACCCATCTTTGTCGCTATGGCAATAATACTCCTGATCGAGGTGTATCTCGCAACTGGTGCGAATGTCTCATCATAATCAACTCCCTCTATCTGAGAGAAGACTCGCGCCACAAAACGGGCCTTGTGTTTATATCCTGCCATCTGCAGCATACTTGGTTTTTTACAACCACCTGGAAGTCACAACTGACTTCCCCACTAACCTCGGAACCACCTCCCAAACATCGTTGCGCACAATGGAGTCATACTCCTCCAGCATGGCCTCTCTCCAGACCTGTTGGTCCACTACCTGCGCAAATGTTTGTGGCTCGGTATCTGTGATACTCATCACTTAATCCAAATATGATCCAAGTCTCACTCGAGGTCTACTCTCTCTGCTCTGGCTCTTGGGCTCCCCTATGTTCTCCTTGGCCTCCTCCAAGGTCTCCTGAAACCATCTAGGTCTCCTCTTCCCTGAAGTGGTCAATGGAGAAGTAAGGTCCCTCTACCCAAGAGTATTTGCTTCAAGTCTAGTCTCAACACTTTGAGATCCTGAAGCCTCTGCCCCCTCTGACTGAGACCCTGAAGTTGTGCATGGTGACCCTATCACCCCTGATACTGGCGTACCAGAAACCTGAGGCTGTGCTCCCTCTGAGACATCTATCAGTGCCTCTGCATCATCCTCCACACTGACTCTCGACTCAAGAGATCTCTGAAAAGCCCCACCCTCCTCAAATCTGACATCTCTGCTCACCACCTCTCCTAAGTGATGGAATCTAAGTGATGGAATGTAGACACGTTAGACTTTGGACACCTCTGAGTATCCAACTAGAATCCCCTGTTGGGTTGTGGGGTCTAGCTTTGTCCTCTTCTCTGAGGGGACATGAGAATAGGTCAAGCACCCAAAGCTCTCGATGTGCTTGACATCGGGCCTCCTACCAGTGAAGGCCTCCTCAGGAGTCATCTTCCCCAATATCCTGTGGGGACTCATGTTCTGCAGATAAATTGCAGTAGCACTCGCCTCTGCCCATAGGTAAAGAGGCAAACTTTGATCGTGCAACATGGATCTCATTGCACCGGTGATAGCCTAGTTCTTCCTCTCGACAACCCCATTTTGTTGGGGGTTGTATGGTACGATCATTTGTCTTATGATCCCATGCTAGGCACAGAAGTTTACAAACTGAGTGGAGGAATACTCTCCTCCATTATCTGACCACAAGACCTTGATCCTCTTTCCAGATTGGTTCTCCACAAGAGCTCCGAACTCTTGGAACCTCTTGAAGACCTCACTCTTGGTCTTCAGGAAATAGATCCAGGTCTTCCTTGAGTAGTCATCAATGAATGTGAGATAGTACTCACAACCACTCAAGGACTTCCAAGACATGGGCCCACACACATCCGTGTGTACTAAATCCAGTATCCTAGCTGACCTGGTGTCACTGCTGGGGAACGAGGCCTTGGTAAAATTACCAAGCGCACACCCTCTGCAAACATCCTGATGCTCGGAACTGATCTGTGGCACTCTAGTCACAACCTCTCTCAGTCCTCCAAGAGCTCCATGATGTAGATGGGTCATCCTCTGATGCCATAGCTCACATATCTGTCTATTGCTATCGTTGCTCACTACCAATGCATGAAGAGGCTGAAAAAGCAATTTGAACAATTTCCCATCCCTCACTCTAATCACCTGTCACGAGGTAAGCAAGGAACCCTTAGGGTGTATGAAGACCTCGATCTCTCTAAAGGACACCTCAAGACCTCTATCTTGGAGGGTGGAAATTGAAATCAAATTCTTCTTCAGCCCAGGGACATAGAGTACATCCCTGAACGATATAGGTGGCATGTCGTCTCTCTGAAAGGTAACAATGCCAATCCCAACAACTCTGACCAAGGAGTCATCTCTGAGGTCAATCTCCATCCTGACCTTTGTGTCTCTAAGATCAATCAAGTGCTCTCTGACTCCAGTCACATGGCTCGAAGCCCCAATCAAGTGCTCTATGACTCCAGTCACATGGCTCGAAGCTCCGCTATCAATATACCAGATACCGGGTGTCGTCTCAACTGAAGTGCAGCATATGAGGAAAGCACACTCTCTCTCAAACAAAGTCTGAAACTTTGCCTCCTCTATTGTAGCTGCGATACCACCCCTCTTCTTCTTCCTATTGGGACATTGTCCAGCATAGTGCCCCAACTTCTTACAAACAAAGCACTTCACTTTGCTCATATCTTTCTTCTGCCCACTGTTGCTCTCTCCTCTTTGTGGTGGGGCCCCAAACTTGGGACCCTGCCGACCTCCCCGACCGGTCTTCTTCTTTCCCTTTGTCCAAAGAGCAAGATCCTCATCACCCTGCACTGTTTGTTGCTGTCTAGAAGCCTCTGATACAAGTCTAGTCTCCTCCTAAACGAAATCATCCCACATCCTCTCCCAAGTGGGCATGACCTCCCTGGCAACAATGCCACTAACGACTGGACCCTGTGGTTTAGTAAAGTTGTTTAAGGTTGTCCTCACCATAGAATCTGGGTCCACCACCTCTCCAACGGCTCCAAGCTCGTCCCTGATCTGGGTGTATCGGCCAAGGAAAGAAGTCACCGACTCACTCTTGAGCATGCGAATGCCCCTGAGTTGATCATGCAGAACCATCTTTCGGTTCTCGTTAGAGCTCTCATAAAGCTTGCATAGAGATGCCCACATCTCAAATGCCCAAGCTTTCCCAGTCAAGTGTGGAATGATGTGATCCCGCACTGCATCACATATCGTCCTCTTTGCCTTGTTGTTCCTCTTCCTAAACTCTGCTAACAAGACAGGGGCAGTAGCAAGGGGAATAGGAACAACTACTTGAACTATATCCCATAGTTCAAGGTCCTCCAAGACAAAGACAATCCTGGCCTTCCAAGGCGACCAATTGCTATCTCCAGCTAGCCTATCCTCCACACGCATCTGACATGCTGACATCACTGTCGACTGCACTCAAACTGATGCTGCAACTGCAAAGGAACGTTGCCTCACTCCTATCAACACAGGTGTGAAAAGAGGCAAACGAACATCGACCTCACTCCTAGCAATATAGGTGTGAACAGGGGTCGTGAAAAATCAGCCTCACTCATACCACATAGGTGTGAAAAGAGACGGACGAAAATGTCCAAAAACTGCTCTACAACCTTCCACAAAAATCTGCCAACAAGCTGCCACTGAACTCGGTCAATGGTTGTCCACAAAATCTGCCCAAAAGGTGTATAAAGCAGTCCCTCAATATGTTGTCCAAAACTCAGCAAAAATCAGCCACCAAGCTCTGATACCATGAAGATTTTCCAGGTCCTAACAAGCTGCCAACTAGATCTGTCTTTGACCTCAAGTTGGCTCTAAGTTTCAACTGTCTAACAATGGTTTGTTGTTGTTTTATAACAGCAAACTGTTCAGGAACTTCTTCGTTGTTTTGTTACGGTTACATAGGCCATTTAGGTGCTCTAGCATGTAGTTTTAGTCACCAAGATGTTAGCACATGCATACCAAAATATATGTAACACACCTAGAGATCTTTACTGCTGAAAATACTGTTGTTCTAAACTCTAACATACATGAAAATGAACACATGTATTTTTGGTCAACATGACCCTAGATAAAACCCCCCGAGGAAAACCAGTTTGGAATATGAGTGTATATATGTGGAGAATAGAAGGTGGAATGCAACAAGTACAATAAACAAAAGAACATGATACAATAGCAACTTGAACCAAGTTGCAATACAAGCCCAACTGAAGCAAGTGCGCCCTAGGATGGTGCGCCCTCCACAAATGTTGTCTAGACCACTGAACTAAAGCTCTCTACCAACTGGAAGCTCTGATGGAGAAACCCTCCCACAGTACTCTGATACTGAGATGTAGCTTCCCATTGAAACAAACCTCACTGCAAACTGAGCTCTGAAAGTCCTCCCTGCTGATGATGCGCCCTCCTCACCAAGTGCGCCCTCCTCCAAGCAAGAACCACTCCACTAATTAAATGAGGACCTAAGCTTGTTGGCTACCTCCATGGATAGAAGCGCCCAAGCTTTCCTCAACTCTAGCCTTCAACCTCATCCTCATGCACTCTCTCAAACTCTCCAAGTGAACAAATGAGTGAATGAGCTCTCCTTTGCCCTTTGCACCCCTCTTGAACCGCCATAAGGAAACCTAAAATATGGACAGATGAGATCATCCCATCTCATGTCCAATCAAAGGTTGAGATCATCCCATAATAATCCCACTCTCAAACCCACTTTGGGTTAAGTTCCCTAAGTTCACTTTATGTCTCCTAATTCACCCACAAAGTGAATTAATAGTCATTTAGGCTAAAATGACCAAATTTCACTTTTGACTTAAATCTCCCAAGTCAAAGTGAAATTAG
>ML782059.1:1081069-1116745 GCA_009831015.1 Picea engelmannii | reverse complement strand
TCTAATCTGTTGCCTTCTGCAACCTTCACTATAGCTTCCTCAGGGTTATCACCTGTGACCTGAAACAAGGTCAACAAAACAGCAAGCAAGAATAATATTCTTTTGATAATAGTAATAAAGCACGAATAATCGTCATAGTAGCTCCTTTAGAGCTATCACTTGTGACCTGCCTGAAACAAAGATCAAAAGTAAGAAATACAATATGAAATGAGATTAACACTCTTCTAGTGTTGTGATCAAACATTCCTCCATGGTAACCTAGAGGCACAATAAGAAGTTTCTCCTAGAGGAGATGTTAGTTATATCTGGTAAATGATTTCAATAAGCATTCATCTCAATACTCACATGCTACCAAGTATAATACTTTTCAAAGACTGCTACCTCAACTATTGTGTTTACTTGTAATGAGGTAGTTATCAAACTTGACATGTGCAAGTTTGAATCTTATCCACTTAATCAATCAAACCTGGAACCTGAAGTCTTGTCCTCAAGAATGAGTGTTGTTGTTTTTCTTCCTAGTCTCCTTTGCTCAAGATGACAAGCATTCTCTTCAACCTATCCTCTATACTGAGATAAAATGATTTCTGAACAGAAATCTAAGTTAGAGAATAAACTCTATAATCTCAACTTTAACCAATCCAATACCTTGACTTTAATCTTGACCAATGGTTAGTATGATGGTCTTAGCCTCAACATACAACCTAGATGTCATAACAAATAGATGCATATTTAAAATGATCAAACCTGTGGTGCATTATTCCTCTGAATGTGTTGGATCTAAGATCCTTTTGGATCTATGATTGTCAACAGATCCTTTCTCCTGCAAGTACCCCTTTAGAATAGTAATACATTTTAACCATATGTAAGTACATACCTCTGATAATATCTTGCTAGGGTAAGGTGCACTAGGACAACAATCCCAACACTTCACGAAAACTTTCATTGCAACTGGCATGAAGGAACTAACACTGTAACTACAACTGATAATGCAATTGTAACTGTAATTGGTACTGTAACTGTAATTGGTACTATAACTGCAACTGCAACTTAGGGTTTTATGAGGAAACCCTAATTTTTCAACTTTCAAATTTTGGAATTTTGATCCAGGGACTAGATGCACTGGGCTGAGGCGAGTAGGCTAGAGCAGTCTGTTTTCAGAAAATCCAAATTTTACCCCTTTAAACTGAGCCTAGACAAATTTGGATTGGTACTTCTGGTACTGGTTCCGGTTCCTAATACCAGTCAAAACTAGGATTTCACTTAATGGAGGTTTTGTTCACTGAAAAGGTGCGCTCAAGCTGCCAATGAGTTCACTAGGCTAGGGCGCACTTCCCTAGATGGTTTTAGGCTAAAATTCTCTTCCAATAAAAAGCCCTAATTTTCTTGTATGGCAACAGTGACGTTTTTTATTACCCAATGAAAGGTGCTCTACTCAGTTTAGCTCTGAAAGCATGTTAAATTTAGAGTTGTTATTAAGTTCTTTTCAATTTACTAGACAATAATATCATAAGTAGGATCACTGAGAGAAACACAATCACAAGGTACACAACATTTAATCCCGGGAAACCCTCATGGGGGAGAAAACCCAACAAAAACTTCCTTAATATAGATTTCCAATACAATGCCAAGATAAAAGACCAAACACAAGAGAATATCCAAGACAAAGCAATGCGCCTCTCTTCTCCTTCCGGCAACTGCAGCTTCCTTCAAACTTGCGCACTAGATGAGTGACTTGAGTGAGTGGGAGAATGAGGGCATCATCCTCTCTTATTTATACTAGTTGAGGAGCGCTAGGGTTGTGTCTCTTCACCATGCTGGGTCGACTTCTTCAACTAGTGGCTAAAACCACTTTCCTAGGGGCCGACTTCTCAATTAGCATCAATTAACTAGAGTTTGACCAATCCACAATAGGGGATTTGGTCATACATAAGTCCCGACATAATCAATCCACAAAAGGGGATTGATCCATTTAATAATAACTCAATTATAATTAGAATATACTTCGCAGTTACAATATTTCAACATTTAGAAATAACACATCCACTTTTTTTGTGAAAATAGGTAGCTACCCTTCAAATCCTATATAGTGTATTGAATCTGAACTTTCAAATGACAAGCTCCTAATTAGAAAGAGAATAAGGGACCATGAGTAGCAGTAAAGACACTGTCTTGCAGTGGTTGCATCAAACTCTTGCAATTTTGCTGACTTTATTTACTATACCTTTTGCTCACAAACACATGTCATAGTATCAAGTACGAGTGCCCATAAAGTTCAACATATTAAAGAGCATCATTTGGATAAATGGAGGCAAGGGATTTCAAGTGTTGCTTTCCACTGATTGTTATTTGAGGTAGAACTTGCTTACCCCCAGCTTTCATCAGTACTTGAAAGTCACCAATGCACATAAAGCATGCAGCATCAATTCTCTCAGGCTGGAAACCTGCACCATTATAAAGATGAATCCATTGTCCATCCTCTCAAGTTGTCCAAATGCAGGGTACTAAGACATCTAGCAGAAACTATGCAGTCTAGTACAGCGCTGTGAATAATCTTATACTAGTTTTCTCAATAAGTAAGATCGTGTTTTCCAGATGAATCAGTAAGACTACAGCATCACTTTGTGACATATGTGCTACAATGTTTCTTTGCAATATTTAAGCCAAGCCATTGTTATAAGTCTGTAAAAAAAACATGCAAAGCGATAATTTTTCCAGCAAGTTTCAATAGAGATGCTGATAGACCCATGGCACATGCACTGAGGTCACAACAATTGGCCCAAAGCAACAGCCATTTTACATGAAAACCAAATAAATTAGAGATTGTACTGTTGTAAATGTGAAAAACATACATGTTGAATCATCATGATTCAAAACTGATTTTGTTATATGCTTTTCTTTAACCTGCTACACGCAGCACACAGATATTTCATCATGGGTTGTAATTTATGGACTCTTTGAAGGGATGACAATGGCATCCCTTCCAGTAATATGAGCATTGGTTTCTCTCAAAAGAGAATGTGATAACCACAACAGGTTCAACTAAAAGTTGTCTCCCATTGCTTCACATTGGAACCCAATCATTAAAGTCCATGATAATATGTAAAACTGTGTTTATCTCAAAATCCTTCAACTGTAATGCCCAGTAGTACCGTATGAAGGGTACTTGCACGCAATTTCATTCTGTCCTGAACAATTTAACAAAACTGGTGCTGCTGGGATCATAGCAGTGCATCCAAAAGCTCTACTGGCAATTATAACCCCATGAGTGAATATGGCTTTGGTGTCTTACATATAAATAAACAACAGCCAGTTTAGTAGTGTTCCATGAGTATGAATGAATTTGTGTACAAGAACAAGTTCATAGGACTCTTTGGCACTGAATACTAGAATTTAAATTCTGCTTCCTGTATACCCAACCAGAAGTTAATAGTTTTCAAAAAAATTAATGGCACAATACATTAACAACAATGAAGATAAAGACAGCTCTCCCCATTAGCACCATCAAGGAATCTTCAGAACAGAGAAACATCCATAAGGTCAGTCCAGTCACGAGTGTTCAAACTTCAAAGGCAATTGCATTCATCAAGTAGGACAACAGTCAAACCTGATGGGAGAGAGATATCCTAAATTAATTTTGCAAAGCCTTCGAGCTAAGGAGGTAAATGGGAGAGGGAGACACAATAAAATCAAAGACTTGCTTCAGGGATACACATGACCTGGAGAATACCTTCTAGATATAAAGTGGAATGAAAAAGTAACAACTAATGGAATTAGGAACTGCAGGAGCAATAGAATGGAGTGCACCTAAGGGGCCAATATAGGAGCAAGGGAGAAAATATCTGACAGAGGAAATTGAAAGAGGATAAGTAGGGTTACTTCAATCCTGCAATAGACACATGTTTGTTGGGATTATCATCCAAAATGACTTAAGCTGTATGACAAAGTTTGGCCAGCATACAAAAACTTTGCAAAACAGACTGCAAAATATCCATCAGAAAATAAAATTTGGAAAGACACATAGAAAAGAATGTTATGAATATGACATAAACTTCATGATGAGAATATTGAAAAAAACTGGCCAGCGGACATAAAAACCTTTCAAAACAGACTGTAAAATATCCATCAGAGATAAAAATTTGGAAGGATACATAGAATGTTAATGAGTTGACATCGACTCCAGGAAAGTGGGCATATAAAAAATCAAACAAGAAATGTCAACTGAAATTAGTTGGAAGGGCAAGACACTTTCTTCAATCTAAGTCTGTAAAGGAAAAACATAAGTACAACCAAAGGAAGTAATCAGTAATCAGTTAACTGCATATGATAAGTCAAGCAAGATAACACAACATTAGCTGGAAAGGGAGCTTCATCAGAATCTGTTCAGACACAATTTGTCTCAGGCCAGGGGGTATCAACAGGTGCATCCAAGCTTTCCTCAAATAAAGAGTGTAAGAAATTGTGTCACAATAGAAAAAATATACTAGAAATTTTCAACCAGTTAATCAGGGCACAGCATGCTAAGGTAGTTGATTGTTCATGATCCAAACTCTCCACTATTTGGTTGAGCAATATTGAGCATGCATGGTCCTTAATGATAATCTATAAGAAAATTAGAACAAGTAACCTACTGCAGAACCAATCAAGTCATATGCTGTCAGCTGCATTCCTCAAAGCAATGTCACAAACAAGTTGAAGTCTAGCTGCTAATGAATTGAAAGAGAAGCCTAGAATAATGCCAAATCACTTATTATAATTCTCCACCGTTGATCATTTTTTGAATCGCATACTATGCCTAACCGGCTTGAATTGGTCTTTACTCAAAAATTAAAATGCGTACCACAAGCAAGTGAATGCTGCAGTACACCCCTTTCAAGGATGGGAATATGCATTAGGAAAACATTCCAGGACATTGTTTTAGGGCTCTATACCCACCAGGGTTTGAACGTGGGTTGTTTGCATGGCGATGCCCCATCTCAAACACTAGACCACAGACCAACAGACTGACAAATACCATATTTACATCAGACTATTCGATTCACCAAAATTTCCTTCCTATTCAGTATCATATTAACCATCAGTGCCAATATATGTGACTGATTTCACGCGGAAGATTTAAACCAAATCCAATCCCTACACATACCCTGCAGTTGAGAGTCATAAATATGTTTGCAAAATTAGTTGAAATGCACTTCAAACCATTGTGTTTTTCATCCTTCCTTCAATGTGTCTTCAACAGGGAAAACAGTTATGACATTACACCATTCAGATTCATTATTGGAAATTGGAATATCTTTATAGGGGCCACCTTGAAAATCTGCAACACTATACTGTTCCGACTCTTCAGTATTTTTTTCAAAACAGCTCATCCTAACTCGTGATCTTTTCCAGACTTCATCCTTTTTTCCTTTCTCAAGTTTGGATGCTTCATGGCTTGTCCTACTTATTTGATGTTTTACTTTCATGGACATGCACCAGGCATTCCCATTGCATACTCTATGCATTTACCTTTTTCCAGTCCGATTGGTCACTTTTGGCGTGGACATTAATACAAAACTAATATTAAATTAAATTAAACTTCATATTTTTTTATTAAATCATTTCGCTTTTGATTGATCTTTGGGTTGCTACAAACCCCAATTCCTCGTTATCACAGAGAAAAAAGCCACTTTTAACATGGGCAGTGAGAGATTTTAACCTTGCACCTCTCCCAAGCAAGAGCAAAGCCTTTCCCCATTCACCATGGGCCAATCCCCAAATTAAACTTAATATATATATTTTTGAACCTGTGCAGTTTCTTTTTCATTTTTTAATCTGGGGAAGCTCCCATCTTATCAGCACTGGCATTCTCACCATGGCTTGGGAGGTCCACATCAGCAGCTCTAACAGAAACCACCCAATTTTTTGTCAGATCAGGTACGAAACTCATGGGATGTATTGCTCTGGGGATTCCCAGGTAGATGAGAGAGGATCAAGTACCAAACGCCGGGAATCAAGCCTGCGCTAGTTGAGGTAAACTCCCACCGGTTTACCGCTGAACTACAGTGCAACCGACGGGTCCAAAGCCTTGTTAAGATCACAAAGATACCCCCGCACTGCAATAATTTTTCAATGAAAATCCAGAGAGGGTTTGTAACTTTTTATTTTATTTTCCTACACAAATTTAATTATCTAAAAACCAAAAGGTTTCGGACAAACATATTTATGTGAAATGGCAAACAAACGCATATTACAGTGAAATATCGAGACATTACAATACACATGAAAGCAAAACAATAGAGAGAAAAGACAGAACCTGCAGCCGAGTATCAATATCCATTCCATAAGAATACCTGCTAATTTTACACAAAATCAAAACAACATACACGCTGCGATTTTTCAAGAAAATTTCCGCTAAGTGTCAGTTTTTCTCACTAATCTTTCATCAAAACAGTCTATTGTGCCGTGTAGTATGTATGTTGTACAGATTAATCTGTTTTGAAGTTTCGCAAAAGGAAAAGCAACAATATTGCTCCCCGCATGGCCCTTGCMTGGCCTTGGAGATTAAGGCTATCTCTTTCTGTAATCAAAAGGTTCGAAAATATAAAACTTACAAGGAAAAACTTAACTCCGGTTTCGAACTACGACATCAGATCTAGCAAAACAAAAATAACTATAAATTTGCCTGATATTCCGCAAGCCATGGCTGAGCATGATACAGAAGATCTGACAATCCATCGAAATTTAGGTTCTTAATGGATTTTGCCAGAGAAAAATGCGAACTTTAAAGCAAATAACGGATTTCCAGCGAATATCAAGGGACTTACCGACATGTATGTGTCTTGTGCTTGAAAGAGAGCCTGATCGGGAATCGATCACCGAACCTCTTGCTCTTCAAATGTGCTGAAGCAAAACAAAACACAATTCTTCTCGGTCTTCTGAACGAAAGGACGATATACATACAAAGGCAAACAGCGCACCGCCACGTCGGATGGAAGACGATGATAATAACAAGCCCCAGTCCCAGCCCCAGCACTGCCATGTGACCGCCGGCGGGGGCGTGGATCCATAGGTCCACGAGAATCGAGATGTCCCGTCCAACTCAGATTCCTCTCTTGAGATTTTCAAAACAAACAAACGCACGCCATTTAACCAAGGTTAATTTTCTACGTCTGCACGAATATCCTCCCAGCCCCACGTCCAGGGCTCGAAACCCGCGGGTTTCCAAAATATATAATTGGAAAGGCAGTCTAGCCTCGGGGGAGAGAATTTTCCACAGCACGCGTGAGACATAACAACGGTCGCGAGTTCGAATCCCGGGGAGGGGAACTTCCCGGCATGCCCCGCTGTCGCGTCGAGCTGACGGGGGACAGCCAGGCTGTCACGGAATATCTCAGCCCGTTGCTGTGTCTTTCCCGGCAACCTTCTCTGGCCGCCATAGATTCCCGTCAAACTTGCCTGCCGCCGTCCCTTCCACCTGCCCGACCGTCAAAATTCTCACTAGACATTACACAATTTAATTTTTTCCAATGTCGTTAGGCCAACCCTAATGCTAACTCTATCTTTATTTTTATTTTTTAATTAAAATAAAAATACATTAAAAAAAAAAAAATTAAATTGGGTCACACATGCGGCGGCTATTAATATTGTCAAAGTCTATTCAAAACTGAAGAATTTGACTGACTTAAGCCAAAACACCTCGTTCATACATTCCCGTACCAAATTAGGATAAATAAAAATAAATATAAATAGTTAATATCAATTTAATTTTTAAATTTTTTAATATTATTATTGGCATTGAGTTATAAAATTAAATTTTTAATATTATTATTGGCATTGAGCTATAAAGAAGGTTAAACATTTTATGTTTTAATTTTTAAAATTGGTTTCATCAAAATAGTTATTTAATTTTTGTTGGAATTGCTTTTAGATTAGTGAATTTTTTGTTTTTAAAGCAAAAATAGATTAAGCACCCTCAAATATCCTTATTTTTTTTTACAAGATCTTACTTCAACAAGATTGTGTAATGTTGGCATTTGATATGTACAATTCTATCAATCCAAAATTATTTTTGTTAGATTTCCCCTCCCATTATTTTAAGTGGTCAAAAAAAGTCTATTTGTAATGTGTTTAGATTATGTGTTGACTCATAAACACTGATATGAAGTTCATCCTTAACCACTATTGACTTCCTATCATTATTTGTTGGCTTGTGAGGCTTTATTGTTTAAGAGATGGTCAAAGCCAATGTCAAAAACTTGATCACATTGAAGGAAGAGATCAGTTGTGTTTGCATTTCCCATTTCCCATTTCGGGAACCTGTGGACCAATGTTGTGATGAGGCTTGCCATCATCAATCCACAAATGTGTTGATTGCACATGTGGAGTGTCAAGGAGCTCTTTTTCGTATGTTGCAAGGGGCTTTGCCCCAAAACTATAGTAATTATTATGGATGGTCAATTCCCTTTGACTCTTCCATACATGCACTATAAAATACATATAACTCAATCTTAATCAGAACATTGAAGACGCAACCTCCACCGCTAAGTTTTGAAGGGTTTCAGCTTTGTAGTCTCATTTTCCACCTCATAGGTTACTTCTTGGTTTCATTTGTTGTTGATTGTTCAAAATTTTGTTTTGAACTCTAGGAGATCTCAAATTTTATGAATCTGACCTTCCTCGGGTTTTTATTTTAAGGATTTATGTTTCCTTTTAACATATAAGTTTGGGGCTCAATTCTTGCAAAGTGTTGTGATTCAGGGTTTCATGTGTTGTCACCGTGGCAATTACTTCTCTATGTAGTTCTATGTTGAGTCCCAATGCACTTATGTTTATCCCCTTGGCTTACTAGCAAGTGGAGGATTTCTCCCTTGAATGGTGGAATCTTGTCCAGTGTTCATCGTGGTTCCATGACTATTGGCTCTAGGAAACTTACTAGACACTTGAAGATGTGATATGCTTCATCAATCTATTTCTAGAAATCCTTGAAGACATCAACGAGGTCAATGATTTTGAAACACAAGTTGTAGCTTGAAGAAGTGCTTTTGCAATGTTCTACGATAGATGAGGGGGACATGTGTGTATAGACAGAGATGATACAACACTTTCTAGGTAAAGTCTTAAAAAAATATCAATTTTTAGGTTAATATGCCCAAATTTAGTCTTGTCGAGCATGCAATCTTTAATCTTTTTAAGGTTTTAATCTTCTTTTAGTCTGTTAACAGTCTCAAATGAGAAAGAAGGGGAAATGATATTGTTGGAGTGATTTTAGTCTTTGAAGTTTGATTATCCTAGGATTTGGTATGTTTTTGTTCTTATTTACAAATGTGAATGAGAAAGAAGGAAGTTGTGCTACTAAAGTCTTTGAATGGGAAGCCCTACAAGCCAAAATTTGAAGCAAAGCATTGCGAGAAACCTCCTGAGGTTAATGTGAAAGCCAACCCTCACCGGATTGCGTCAAGGTAGGTAGATGGTCTATGGCTTGGGTTTCATTCAATCGCATGGTGTACCTATATCTAGATTTTTGTAGGAAGCATTGGCTTTTGTTTGCTTAATGAACAATCATTTGCACTAGCAATAATGAAATTGTTATGAGTTTAGATATGTCTTTTTATTTTTTTCGAAATAAAATTGTTTAATATGCAAAATTTTAAATTCCCATGTTTAGTAATTATCATTTTCAACTCGCCACAGTATATTTTCAATTCTACCTTATAATGTATAAGGTTGTTATTGCTATGTTCAAGTTTCTTCACAAAGTGTGTAACGTTTTAAAAAAGACGATTTTTTTCACAAAGTGTGTAAATTTTAAATAAAGAAAAAGATTTTTTTATTATATATATATCTATGTAACACTATTTCAAAAAATTATCATCATTCTAATTTAGCAAAACTTTTAAATAAAGAAGATGATTTTTTTATTATATATATCTATGTAACACTATTTCAAAAAATTATCATCGTTCTAATTTAGCAATTTATAGAATGTTTGGTAGTTGAATTTGCCTCCTTCATCAATGTGTTTGTCAAATTCTCTTTGACATTTGACTTTCGACATTTGGATTTTAATTTTTTTTTTAATTTTAATTTTATTATTTTAAAAGAAAATAAGTGACGATCTTTTATAAATTTTGGGGATTTTAATTTTTTTTTTAATTTTAATTTTATTATTTTAAAAGAAAATAAGTGACGATCTTTTATAAATTTTGGGGGTCTGCAGCTAGGGTTTTTTTGGTCGCAGATTCCCGATATTTTGTTTTTCTTTCCATGGCGTTTTTGCGAGGATTTTTTGTCTTTGGTCTTGGATTTGTGTTCGACGAACGTTGTTTATCCTGTGTTAATGTTGCCTCCATCTCCAAGGCTTTTTCTTCTGCTGCGATGTCTTCTTTTGGGGTTCCTTGCTGCAGGGGGTTTTATACTCTCGTCGTTCGATCTATGCCTATGCTTGTGCGGATCGGGTCTATTTTGGAACAGACACATTCGCTAGTTGGTGGTCGTGTTTTTATGGAGTGGATCTCCGGGTGATGTGGTGATGCGGTGTTTTGATGGAGGGGATATCTGGGTGATGTGGTGAAGCACTTCTTTTCCCCTTTCCATCTTCCAGGTCCATGCATGGGCTCTTACTCGCGGTGAATTTTACATCATCCTTCTCTCTCGCTCTTGTTCCTGTCTGAGGATCCGGATCCAGTTCTTTGCTATGGCAAGTTCGTTTGGTTTCTTCTCTCGGCTTCTTTATTGCGGATTCCTGGCGGTTTGGCTGGGGTACCTGGTGCCTACGCGGTATGGAGGGTTTGTGTTGGGCTAGGTGTCTTCGGCTCCATGCCCTTCCCTCTTTTTTTTAGTTTTTATCTTTTCAATTTAGCCATGGTCAACGGCCTCCTCCAGTTCTTTTTGGCGCCGCCTCCCTGTGGGGCTCCTCCCCATCCCTTGTAGGCCTTCTTCCAGATCTGCCTCCTTGTTACGGTATCGTTGTTGGGATTTGATGCATACCCTTGATGTTTGGCACTGGTTTCAATTATCTTTAGTCGAGTTCTGATATTGCAGCCGATGGTTCAGATAATTCTTGGAATCTCTCTTCCCTTTGAGGGATATGTATGTCGCTCAAACCTGGTCTGTCCCGTTGCTGGTATTTCTTGGTTGGTTCACTCGCTCTCGGCAAGGTTTCCTTAGGGGTTAGTTCTCTGCAGTCTGTGGTCCTCTCCTCCGGTTTTTTGGTATGTTCAAGGTTTGATGTATACACAGATCGATGCATTTGGTGTGTGGTTGTTATACCGCTCTGAACTGGTCCATCCAGTTTTTTGGTATGTTCAGGGTTTGATATATACACATATCGGTGCTTTTGGTGTGTGGTTTCTATACCGCTCTGACCTGGTCTGTCCAGTTTCCGGAGTTACTTTTTTATTTGTTTCTCGTGACGCTTTTCTCTCCTGATGGAGGCTTTGTTCCTTGGTTGTTCTCTACTCCATTATTTGATTACTATATATGTCATTTTGATCTTTGATGCCTTCAGGTTGTACTCTCTCATAGGGTTTTTAACCTTGTTTTTCTTGGATCCTTTTATCCAAAGTTAAGAGACGTGCTTAAAAGCACCTACATAATGTAATTTGGTTCTCAAAATGTGGTTCTCTTCAGATGAATAAAATTACACTTTTTTTTCTTGGAAAAAATATTTGAAAACAAACCAACAAAAATACATCTAAACTTTTCAATTTCAAAAAAAATAAAATTTAAATGATTTATATTATTAGTTTTTTAGGTGATTATTTATTTTTATTTAAAATTTAAACATATATTTATTTTTAAATTAAAAATTAAAAATTAAAAATAAATTATATTACCAAAACAAAAATGTATTTGTGTAACTCAAGATAGATTTCAATGTTTTCAATTTTAAAATTTACAAATTTCTACTTTTAAAATGATTATTTTTTTCCATTTTAGAAAATTAATTGCTTTCCTTTTTTTAATTTAAAATTTCTGCATTAATTTATAAATATATTTAAATAATTTAAAATTATTCAATTTTTTATTAATTATTATAATTTTTTAAAAACATTTTCATCAAAAAAAATTGCAATTTTTATTCATATTTTAAAATGAAACAATTTTTATTTTAACTAAGGCATAAAAATGAATAAAACTATCTCAAATATATTTTATTTATACATTAAAAATTTAATACTCTTTTATTTAATTTAATGTTTAATATTAATAATAAAAAATTAAATAAAGGAGGGTTTGCGGCTAGGGTTTTCCTGGTCGCAGACCCCTCGATCTGTTTCGGCTCCTGGAGTACATGCACGGTTGTCCGCCTTCACCACCAAAGCTTTTTCTCCCTGGCTTCTTTCCTTGTTGTGGTGCTTTCTTCGGGGTTTTTTCTCTGCGAGTAGTTTTCTTACTTTGTTTGTTGTAGATCGGGCTCTCCTCTTTGGAGAGACGGACTTTTGTTAGTGGTCGGATTTCTTCATGTGTTGGTGCGGTCCTCCTGGTATTGCAATGCAATGATCTCGCCTTGGCTCTCTCGATTTGTTCAAATGGATTATGTTTGTGTGGATCAGGCTCTCTTTTCTGATGAGGCGAATTTTTTGTTGGTGGTCGTGCTTGCTAGTGTTGTCCTACGAGAGTTGTAGAGTTCTCACCTCAGATCTATCATTGTCTCGTCATGTGTTGTCTCAGGGTTTCTGGCAGTCTTGTTATTGGTCTTCTTTGTGGGTGGCCTCTCCTTGGGCGGGTTTTCAGGATGCTTCTTTTTTCTACCTGATACGTTTCAGGTTTGTTCAGGGTTAGATGCATACCCTCTGCTCTATGGGTTGGCTGCAATTTTTCTGGTGCCGAGTTTCAAATCCTTTGTAGCTGGGGTTTGGAGTGTTGGATCCTCTCTTTTTAGAGAGATATCTATGTCGCTATGATCTGGTCCATTCTGCATCTGGGTTTTCCTTGGGGTTCATCTTGTTGCTCGCTCTCGACAGGTTTTTTGGGGGGGTTGCTCTCATCAGTCTGCAGTTCCTCTCTCTGGTTGTGTTGGTACATTCAGGGTTTGGTGTATGCCCAGATGATGAGGGAGATTCATACCGCTCTGACCTAGTCCATCTAGTCACCGATATTGGTTTGTTCAGGGTTTGATGTATGACCAATGATGTGGGAGCTTCATACCTCTCTGACCTGGTCCATCTAGTCACCAGTGCTGGTTTGTTCAGGGTTTGATGTATGCCCAGTTGATGTGGGAGCTTCACACCGCTCTGACCTGGTCCATATTGTCTCTGGGGTCTTTTGTATGAGACTGCTCTTCCGGCATGCTTATCTGTGGTGGAATTTTGTGAGGTTTTCTAGACATTTACTTTCTTTTGGGAATGTTCTCAGAGCTTTTTTTTGTATATTTTGTTGTGGCTTATCAACCAACTCATTGACCTCTTCTGGCTTTTATTTTATGACCAAAGTTTTCTCATATTTAGGTCATACTTAAAACATTTACAAAATTTAATTTGATTCTCTTTGAATGAATAAAATTACACTTTTTTCTAAGAATAAATAAATAAAAATTTAAATATGAATCATATTAAAAAATTCCTTAATTTATAGTGATAATAATTATTTGAGTTTGTAAATAATCTTTGAAATATATTTGTAAATCTAGAGGAGTGGTAACTAACCACTATCTTTACAATATATTATATAATTAGATCCTCCTAAGTTTTAGGAAGCTCAAACAAGAATAAAGGTGTTTGTATATGAACAAAGGTTAAGTTTTAGGAAGCTCAAACAAGAATAAAGGTGTATGTATCTAAACAAAGGTACATTATAGTCTTGAGTTTATAGAGTCAAGTTTTAGAAAATTCAAACAAAAACAAAAGTGTCGATACTTTATAGTCTTGAGTTTATAGAGTCAGTTTTAGAAAAATTCAAACAAAAATAAATGTGTTTTAACTTAACAAAGTACAATACATCATAGTCTTAGTCTTAAATATGGGTTAGAATTATATTAATTAAGTTAGACTAATTATTATATTTAGTTTTGAGATTTAAATGAAATTCTAGTTTAATGATAAATAATTAAGTTTAAAAAAAAATTATAATATATATTAATATATATATTTTATTATTAAACTATAGAAGGAGTTAATTTGGACTTTAAATATAAAATACTTTGATTATATATTTTGTTGAAATTTTGAAATTTATCATATTAAAAATATTACACTATTTTTTTACTTAAGTTTAATAATATATTCATTTAATAAATTCACTCATTCAAAAGAGATAAACTAAACTATTTACCAAACTTGTTAAAATTTATAATATTATTATGTTTCATTTAAAATAGAAAAAATATATCAACATCAAAAAAACATATTAAAATGATAAAAAAATACAAATACTTAACACTATTACCTTCTAAAATATTAAATCCAAACAACATATATCTAAACCAAATCACAATCTAACCCAAAAAAACCACAAAACTGTTTTTAAAAAAATTCAACACACTTACCCTAAAAACAACATAATTCAAACTTCTCAAATAAATAAATCCTTTATTTATACACTACGAATAAATAGATAAATAAATAAAAACTTTCCTTTCACACTTACATAACCTAATCTTTCCTTTCACACTTCAACATAATTCAAACTTCTCAAATAATTAAATCCTTTATTTATACACTATGAATAAAAAACAAAAAACTAAACTTTCCTTTCACACTTACATAATCTAAACTTTCCTTTCACACTTTACATAGTTAGCTTTACCTTTTGTAGATGCCATTATTTAAAAAATATAATTTATTATTATCATGCTCCTTTCAAATTCATTTAAGGCATTTATTATTGTCATGCTTCAGGACCTGTTTTGAACTGAGAACTAAACTCAATTTGCTCAACGTATATGGTCCATGTGTTGACCGCAAAGCTTTCTGGGAGCGACTTGATGGACTTGGTCTATTGGCGACAAAGAATCTCATCCTCGCTAGAGATCTTAATCTAACCACCAGTCCCAAGGAAATGTGGGGAGAAAAGGCTTTGATTGACCCACTCTTGAGCTTTTTTAATCATATTTTTTACAAAACTCCTTGGTCAACTTGAAGCCAGCAGAGCTACTGCCTACTTGGAGAAACAGGAGACTGGGACCAGCAGGCATAGCCAAAAGACTTGACCGGTTTTTAGTCGCGGAAGATTTACTCTCACCTTCCTGCAGCTTCCGAGCTTGGGTAAATCTCCCTTTCCTTTATGATCACGCACCAATATGCTTACAGATAGGTGAAGGCCGTTTCGGAGCTGGACAACCTTTCAAGTTTAATCCATAATGGCTGAAGGAGGATTCTTTTGACCGCCTGGTCAGATTGGTGTGCGCTGACACTACCCTTACTGTACTTGGAGACGCCCAAGGTAATCTAGTTAGAAAACTTTCCAGACTAAAAGCACTTACTATTCATTGGTTAAAAGAAAAAAAGAAATCGGAACAGGCAGATTTAAGTAGAATAGAATAGGAGCTGGAAGACCTTCTCAGATTAAAGATCCAGGATGCTTGCTGCGCTGACCTTGATTATAAAATTCACTGTCTAGAAAAAGCCCGTAACAATTATCTTCGTGAGGACGAGGAGAGATGGCGCATGAAAAGAAGAATGCTTTGGCTGGCAAGCGGGGATAAAAATACTCGTTTCTTCCACAGAGTTGCCAGCTCTCGTCGATCTAAAAAGTATTTATGGGATATAGAGGAAGAGGACGGTAAACTACACCAGTCACAAGATGATATCAAAACAACGACCTTCAATCATTTTAAAGCTTTTTTCCAGGAAGCTTATGCTCCTAGCCTTACAGCACAGATAGAAACAGCAAGACTCTTCCCAAAGATGGTATCAACCGAGGAGGCATTAGCTTTAGAATCTCCCTGTTCGAAGGAGGAAATTTTAAAGGTTATCAAAGGATTCAAAAAAGAAAAGAGCCCAGGACCCGACGATTGGTCTGTAGAATTTTATCTCCATTTTTTCGATCTTATGTGTCAGGATCTTCTAGATGTCGTGGAGGATGCGAGAACCAGAGGGGTGGTAAAATCTCAACTAAACAATACCTTTATTGTTTTGATTCCAAAATCAAATCTACCCAGGCAATTTAAAGACTTTCGACCTATCTCTCTATGTAATCTGTGTTACAAACTAATCTCTAAGATCATTGACAGAAGAATCTGTCCTATTCTCTCCCAGGCACTTTCAGATGAACAGCTTGGCTTCCTTAAAGGGAGACAAATTCTCGATGCTATTGGAGTCGCACAAGAATGCATTCATAGTATAAAGACAAAAAAGCAAAAATCCATTCTTCTAAAGCTGGACCTTAAAAAGGCCTTTGACTGCATTAACTGGAATTTTCTGCATCTTATTCTTTTACAGAGTGGTTTTGGAATTATTACTACCAATTGGATTTTGGGTTGTATCTCCTCGGCCACCTTTGCAATTCTGATCAATGGGGAAGCTACTAAAGCTTTTCACTGTGAGAGAGGGCTCCGATAGGGATGCCCTCTCTCACCTCTTCTCTTCATTTTGATCCTGGAAATTCTCAGCATCTTACTCAAAAAAAGCCAAGCGGAAGGACACCTGAAAGGGATTAAAGTCTCGGGGTTGAATCATATTTTGCATATACTTTTTGTAGATGACGTGCTGATCATGACCACTGCCAATCTAGCTGAATGGACCATCATTCACTCTCTCATTAACACCTTTTTCTATGTTTCAGGTTTAGAGACCAATATCCACAAGTCAACCTTCCTGGTATCGAATGCACCGGAGGAATTGCTAACAGATTTAAAAGTTCTGTTCGGTAATGATTCTCGCGAGTTAGCGGAGGGGTTTACTTACCTGGGCTACTTTATAAAATCTTCCAGCTATACAAAAAAAGACTGGACTTGGCTTATTGACAAATTTGAATGTAGAATTCACAATTGGTGCAACAGAATGCTCTCTATGGGAGGCAGATTTATTCTTATAAAAGTCGTCTTGGAAAGCCTCCCGGTGTATTGGATGGCGTTAGCTCACATCCCTGCATCTGTTCTGAAGACCCTTCGACAATTAGTCTTCACCTTCCTTTGGACTGGCAGCAAGAAGAACAAAGGATTTCACCTCTGCATATGGGAGGTAATCTCAAAACCCAAATTGATGGGAGGTTGGGGTCTTAGGAATCTGCCTTTCTTTTATAGGGCGATCTCGGCAAACACCTTTTGGAGAATTTTAATGAAACCCGGCCTTTGGAGTAAGGTGATCAAAGCTAAGTATTTCCCACACCTTCTTGTTCACATCTGGATCAGATCTGCCTCGGAGCGACCTTCAAGAGGCTCACAAACCTGGAAACACCTCTCTAAATCGCTACCGATCATTCTTCAATGGATTGCGTGGAAACCAGGGAATGGTTACATGATTGAAGTCGACAGAGACAACATTTTGGGTTTGGGTAGAAATTCCCTTCTTTCTCCTCCACTTCTGGCGCATCTACACAACAAGAGTTTATATTTCTTACATCAATTCAGCATTTCGCCCAGCGGGGGACAGTTAGGTGATCATTGGCTTAATGGCACGGATCTACAGCTTGATTCCGTGTTAAAAGTTGAATGGGACGGCTTCACCCAGCAGTTAATGGTTACAGGCATTCGCCTACAAGAGAGGCCAGACGCCCATATTTGGACAGGAGGGGATAGTTCCGGCTTTCTTACTGCAAAAAATGTGTATCAGGCATTGGCTGTAAAATACTGGACATCAATCAATGCAAGCTGGCGCCAGAAGATATGGAAGGGGGACTGTCCCTTGAAGCTTAAACTCTTCATTTGGCTTCTGATTGAAAATAAACTTCTACTTTGGGAGAATCTGCAAGTCTGTGGCTGGGAGGGCCCAAATCGCTGCATCTTGTGCAAACAGTACGGCAAATCAATTTCCCACACTTTCTTGTAGTGTTCTTTCACCCGCTCGGTATGGCATCAAATTTCTTTGGTGCTAAATCTTACCATGCCCTGGACAGGTTCCAGTGTGTCCCTCTGTTTTCGCAATTGGATTGGTGATAACAAGAACCACTCTTTGCTTCCAGTCTACCTCCTGCTGGCATGTCTAGAAGGACAGAAACACAACACTTTTTGAAGAGAGACTTCCATCGATTCAAAGAGTGGTAAATATCATTCTTGTTGAGGCGGCCACTACAGGAAACAAAACCAAGGACCCGCCATTCCTCAGACACAAACTAGCAATTCCACTTGACAGAGCAATTGCCTGGTTCGATGGCGCGGCACAACAAGGAGGCTCTCTTTGTGGGGAGGGAGGAAAAATCGTTTTAAACTCTCACACATGCATCCGCTGGAATCTAAATTGGGGACAAGGAACTAATATGAAGGCAGAACTTTTGGGAGCGTGGGCATCTCTCCTCCTGGCATGTCGCCTGCACACCGACGAGCTTTTACTTCTTGGAGACTCCAAACTTATTATTGATTGGCTTAATGGTCAAGCTGATTTCCATGTGGCAGCCCTAGAGTGATGGAAAGAAAGAACTCAAGAAGCCACTCTGACGCAACCTGCCCTCTACGACACGATCGCTCTCACCAGGGCCTTCAACAACGCGGCCCGAAGAGTTGGCAACTCTTCTGACTCCCTCGGGAGTCTTTTACCCACAGTACACTTCTCGGCGATCTCCCTTTCACCAATCGGGAAATCGGGTTTCGCGGACTCGCGAACCTTGTGTGCACCTCCCGTGCAATATGAAACTCCGAATCCCGATCCCCGATGTCAACGGTCAACACTTCTGAGAATCGGGGATTTCCCTATCGGGAAATCTGCAGATGAAAGGTGGTGATTTACTCACCTTTCAAAACCCCGAACGCCGATGTGCGATGCCACGTGCGGTCCTCCGCTTCGTTTCAGTGGGACCTGTCGCAACTCGGGGCTTCGTTGTTCCTCCGTGCTCCCTTTGATTTCAAAAACGCCGAAGTGCCGAGTCCCGACTCCTCGGGATCTCGTGCCACCTGTCCCTCCGATGATTGACGGCTCCGATTAAATCGGGAAATCGCAACTCGCGATTTCGACGTGCATGCAACTCTTGCACTTACCAACCCCGATATGCCGATGCTCGATGGCAACCAGATTCTCTAGTGTGCCTGCAAGTTAACCCCCTCGCAACTCCTCCGCGATCTGACGGTCTGCGGGATTTCGCGACTCTCCTCAACAATTTCAAGTCGTCGATTCTCTTCCTCTTGAAGAGTTCTCTGCTTCACCACCTGCGTCCTGTGCAATTGAAGCAAAGATTCTATCCTTCCTGAGCTTTTACTAACTCGGACTCCTCCAGAGTGTTTGCGCGCACTCCTTGTGCTCAACCTTCAATCACTCTCAACAGTGCTTGAAGTCTTCCAGGTTCTGTGCTTTCACAGTCACAGCAACCCCGGCCTTTCTTTTCTCAGGCTTGCTACTGAGACTTCAATCCGACCTGCACTTCACCTGCACGGCTCGAATAACCTAACACGATTTTGGTCGACGAGAAATAAGAGCTTCACTATTGAACCTCCTCAACGCACTCTATGCGGAGGAATTCGACTGCACTCTATGCAGGAATCTCCTGGTTCAGACAGTGAAACAACTTAGAACTTATTCCCTCATTCTCTTAGGTTTCGAACCTGATATGCTATCACATATGCAGCATATAGAAGATAAGCATAAAAAGAAGCAAGTATGCAACCGCATAATATCAACAACACACAGAGATCAAACACGTCCATGAAAATTGAATCAAAGCTTTCCTATTAATTCAATATTTGTACATGGGGTTTCTTCACAAGCTCTCTGCTCTGTTCTCCCCTGCTCCTGTATCAAAAATGAGAGTGAATTCTTCAATGATACAAAGGAGGGTGCCTATATTCCGTTTTCCCTCTCGAAAGCAAAACTGTCTAATCTACAGTTAATTCCTATCTAACAGCATTAAAACTATTAAATGCCTTCTTATCTATATTACAATACAGTGCTCTTCATATGAATGCTTTCATTCAAACGACGACGCAACAATCTTTTCAGAGTAATTCAAAAATGTATGTGCTGGCACTGCCCAGCTGTATTCTCCGTATCCACACGCTGGCTCGCTTGATGAAGTCGTAGATGCTCCTGCATCACACTCTCTCAATAAGGAAGCTCTCTTTCTCTCACATCTACAGAGAGGAAAACAACGAGGCGGATACCCTATCTAAAAAAGCTTTGTATATGCCTCCTGGCCAAATTCGTTTTTCAAAGTGGGAGGATGGCAATGAAGGTCCAACCATCATGATCAATCTTTGATTTCCGCCATTTTCTGTTTTATTTTCTGCATCCTTTTTTATCTGGAAGTCGATCATAGTAGAGACAAGGAATAGGTAGTTTTGATAGAAAGGATTGAATTGATCCAAAGAACAGTATATCCTTTTGTATTTGTCTTTCGCGAAGACTGTTTGTATATTTTTATATCCTTATGAATATAAAGCGCATTTTTTCTTGTGGAAAAAAAAATGCTCCTTTAAATACATTTTACTCTCCATTTAAAAAGTATTTTCAAACCTATAAAACTTGGAATGAGATTAGCATTGTGAAACTTGAAACCATAAGTGAAGCACAAAAGTAATATGGCCCACATTTCATTATGTCCATGCAATTCAGGAAGAGGGAATGTGTGCAATCAATACATCATACATGATACATGGGATGGTACAACATTGAAAGAATGGTAACTACCATTTGGTAAATTTTAGTCATTGTTTACTAATTCTTCTGTTTGGCATTTTTTCCAATAAACTTTTGATAATGATATTGATAAGTAATCAATAATTTAATTTAATATTGGTATTTATAAATGATTAAAAGTAAAACAAATGTTTAGTTTTTTTAAAATATAAAAAAAATAAAGAAAATGTTTTAATTTATTAATATATATATATATATAGATTTTTTTTTTTTGGATAATACAAAAATTTAATAATAATCGAGGAAAGATGAAAACATAAGAAATCACTATGTGAGTAATCATAGTGAATTTTTATAAAGAAATTTGATGTTTAGTGTTTTTTTGAAATTAATAAGATTTTTATGGATAAATTTTTTATGTCTATTTATATATGTTTGATAATCAAATAGTAAAATAAAATGTTTTAAATTATAATATTAGAATTCAAATAGTATAAATTTAATTTAATATTGATGTTTATAAGTGATCATATTTAGAAAAAAATTTACAAAACTAAACAAGTGTGTAAATCAAAACTTTGATTTAAAAAAACTTATATATATATAGTTTAAGAAAAGAGATAAAATAAAATAAAAAATGAAGTGTTTTTTTTAGGAAAGATAGGAAAATATTAAAGGTAAAAAAAAAAAGTAATTATAATAAACATTACTATTAACATAATCTAAATTTTATATTGTAAAAGAAAGTTGATGCACACTCTTCTTAAAATTGATAAGATTTGTATGTCTCATGTTTAATAATCAAATAGTAACATAAAATGTTGAGGATAATCTAAATTCTATATTGTAAAAGAAAGTTGATGCACACTCTTCTTAAAGTTGATAAGATTTTATGTCTCTTTCTATATGTTTAATAATCAAATAGTAAGATAAAATGTTGTTCCAAATCAAGTTAGAATTCAAATATGTAACAATTTATTTATGGGGGCATGTAACAACTCTTTTTGAAAGTGATTCACTTTTTTAACGAAAATGGAAAATGTTAAATCATTCATCTTATGTTGGAAGAAATTGTAAATTTATAGGAGACATGATTTCAGCTCTAAGTTTCTTGATGATTCAATCCATTAGATGAGATCATATTTAGGGGTTGTTAAGCTCAATTATTAACCAATCTCATGTTCGTCTTATAAATCCGCATTTGCAAATGTGAGCTAACTTCATTCACTAGGCTATATATTCCTTATTCCATTTTCAATTTTTTTTAATTGATGAAAGGTCGGTCTCCAAACTTCGATTATTCACAATCCTTTATCTTTATTATGATTTTGTTTGATTTGTGTATTGGCATTGGTCGTGTACTCTAAATACATTGGACATCTCATGTGCATTGGGGACACTAAAATTATCACAAAAATGGGCCATTATGCAAAAAGAAATAATCTTAAAGCTCTAGAAGTTGAACTAACTCATAATAATATAAATAGATACAAGGCCCTATGAAAAATCAAAGTTGGGAGACTAGTCCTTCACCAATTAAAAACTCTTAAGATATTATAAAGAATGTTCATCCTAGTGAATGAAGTAAAGTCACACATTTGATTCAGTTGCCAATCCATATTTATAAGATAATGTGAGATGGTCAATAGTTGAGCTCGACATTAACTTCTAAAGATGATCCTAATTTGTGGATCAAAACATCTAGAAATTTAAAAATGAACACATGTATCCTTTAACTTTACAAATGTTAGATCATAAAAATCATAACGAATATCAACATACATGATAATTATATAAATTGTAACAAGCATTGACTTAATTTTTCTTATTACCAACATAAACCCATCTTAATCCTGAATATAGTAAGCATTAAGAGGGATCAAAAGAAACATAGACATAGCTATCTAGGTACTTAAAAGATCAAAGGTTAAGATAGACTTATGGTTTATTTTGTTATAGAGTTTTATCATTATTGTGGTTTGGTTTTGTTTATTATTATAGTAAGTTATTTTTAATTTCAATTTTTATGGATTTCATTTTTTTTTTTCAATTTAATTTATTAATGTTATAGACATGACACATCTATTTAAGCCGTGGATGCACCACCTCGCTACTCTTGGTGTAAAAATTTTCTATATTACTTGCAACAATGATTGATTTCATTTTTTTCTCAAAAGTTTCTTGGATTATTAAACAAATATTCAAACATATAACTTTTATACAAAAGAAAAGACATAGGTGCTTAAAAGATCAAAGGTTAAGATAGACCTATGGTTTATTTTGTTATAGAGTTTTATAATTATTATGTTTTTATTATTATTATAGTAAGCTATTATTATTTTTCATTTTTATGGATTTCAGTTTTTTTTTAAATTTAATTTATTAATGTTATAGACATGACATGTCTATCTAAGTTGTGGATGCACCTCACAACTCCTGGTGTAAAAGTTATCTACATTATTTGCAACAATGATTCATTTCATTTTTTACTCAAAAGTTTCTCGGATTATTAAATAAGTATTTAAACATATAACTTTTATACAAAATAAAAAGTGGTTCATGCACACAACTACAACTAGCATTATTAAAGGGTAATCAAAACTTTAAGATTGGGTTGGTTTATGCAAAAACACCCAATATGTACAATCACATATAAAAATAACATAAACAAAATTTCAGAGAAATATAAGGCATTACACATATAAAACAATAGTGGTCACCAATTTAGCATCTAGTGAAGGACCATCATGACCATATGGAGATGGCTCCCAACCTATAAAATGTGGCTCATCCTCAATCACAATCGGCTCACAGCCAATATTGGTGGGTTAGGAAACTTGGTATCTTTGGAAATGGTCAATGCCAATGTCGAAAATGAGGAGGAGGTCAAGTGTGTTTGCATTCCCATCGTTCACACACTTTTAAATTGTCCATGTGGTGAGGCCTACCATTGACATACTTCAAACATGTTGACTAAGCCACTAAAGTGTTAGGTGATTCCCTACTCATGTTAAGGGGGCACCCTAAAACTCTAATAACTATTGTAGACGGGTTGTCTTTGTTTGAATGTTCTATACTGGTACTAAATTTTGCAAAGAAACTTACTTCATTTTTTTTAATTTAAAAATCTTGCACATAAGGTATTTATCATCTTACACAAAAAAATCTTGTTATGTTAAACTAATTTGACTTAACATCATTGGGATGAACATCATATATCCATTCTTGTTCTATCTTCAACCTGATAGGAAGGAGGATTATATAGTCATAACTGAAGTAGGAGCTCACTGTGAAACCACTAATTTCATCTTAGGTTATCACACTTAAAAAAAAATCACTTCCAAAGATTTGATATCTCTTGGCACTTGATAGATCTAGAGTTCATTGGATCTAAATCTGTATAATAGTAACTGCATAACGTTGTTAGAAAATAAAGGGAACAAGTGTGTAATAGTAGGGAAGTCACAATGCCAAATCCAACAATGTACTCACCCTAAAAACCTTCCAGAAAGGAAAAAAACATTTGAAGATCCCAACAACAACAATATAATATATTTTACCAAATCTATAAACCCTAACCCAAATACTGCACAAATTTGAAAACCTTAACACAATTGGCACATAATAAAAAGAAAAATGAATGAGATTAAATAACCCTCGATAAATAGAAGTAAAAATTAAACTTGCTTTACACCAAATGATTTAGGGATGTCTCCCTCATAAAGTACAATTTATATTACTAGAGTGTTAGTCTTGGGGATCAAAATTAGGAGCTAGGTGAATGAAACCAATAATGTAACCACCTAAATTGAGCCAAACCAGGCCAAGCTCAACTCTCTATAAAGCAAGAAGTAATGATTCAAGATAATATTTTTTATTTCATCTCATGGGGTGATAAAGGACACATTATCAACTTGAGAATAGATGTCGGGGGTATGGGTGATAGATATGCCAAGCAACACACGGAAGGAATGCAAGGTTCCACATTCATGATGAGGAAGGAGTAGATGAGATGGTATGTGTGTGAAAGGATAGGGATTAACATAGACATCAATAAGGACTTATGGTGGCTTGCTTCAAACATCATCCTTGGTACGATTGATCAAACATGAGACATTATGAATGGTTTTGGAATACTTAAGGAACCATGATAGCATATCATAGATGCAAGTGGGTTCACAGGATGCAACAAGCTTAGGGATTTCATTACTTGGCTTTATAGGTATACATTTGTCTTCTTAGCTATGCTTGTCTTGAGTGTTATTCAAGATTTTAAGATCCTTCTAAGTGGCATTTTGGACCACTTAAATTCCAACAAAGGGGCCTCTCTTTCCATCCTCCCCAAGGTTTATTCACAGTCAATCTTTGAGTCTCCCTAAAAGAAATTTGACTTGACTTCAAACCAAGGTATTTTTTAAGGATTCAAATATTATATCTATGTATGTCTAGGAGACTATTTTGATATGAAAAATCATGCATATAGATATGTAGGTGAATATTCAATTTAAAACATATAATTTACTCTTAAAACTTGTAAAGTTTTGGAAAATATTATCAATTTAATCATATTTGCGTAAAAAAATACGTGATTTTTTTTTTCCAGAAAATGGCCAAAAAATAGCCAATTGGTGAAATTCCACCCATAAAAAAAATACCTTGCTTCAAACATAAGAGAAGCATGTTTCAAGATCAATTTGGATTTGTATCTCACATCCCTTTTCCAGGTCATATTTTGCACAACATATACCATTCCAAACTAGCTAAAAGGAAAGACCCTTAGGGTGAAAAGTCACTCTAACAAACGTACCAGAAGGGGTAGAATGTTGATCAAAAAAATTGATCACCTAAGTTTCCCGCTCTTGGAAAGAAAATAAAAAATTGATGTCAGAAGAAAGAAATTTTGAGCGATCATCAGTTCATGGCATATCCCTCAGTTTCATCTTTGTCATGCATTTTACGGATTAAAAATATGAGTTTGTATGCTTAATATATCCAGGTTTTTGTCTAACAGCCCAAAGAGCGCTTCTTCCATGTGCAACAAAGCTAATTTTGCTTGGAACCACACTTATGTTCTTGGAATTCTTGGAACCATGTTCATTTTCTTGGAACCTTATCATTTTCTTGGAACTACAATACTCTACTTCTCATTTCACCCTCTCCATACTCTCTTCCATACTTAGAAATTTTCCTCACCTCATCACTTCATCTCTCCCCCTCTCATTCTTCTCCATACTTGGAATTTTTATTGAAATTTTCTTATCTCCATTCCCCAATTATATCCCTTTCTTATTCTCCATAATCATAATTTTTTTTTTTAAGTTTTTCACACTCCTTAAATCCCTCCATCTCCCCTCCTCTCACTCCTCTCTTCTCTATACTATATCTCCTCTCCTATACTTAGTCATTTTTTTCATTTCTCTTTCCCCTCCTTATCCCTCCTTCCCCCTCTCTCCATACATCATGGGATCGAGAGTCCCTTCCCCACCCCCCATCTCCCTTTCCCTCACCTCACTTCCAATCCCAATCCTCTCTCCTCACTCCACTCCCCTCTTCTCACTCCTCCCTCTCCCTCTTCCCATACCCTCCTAGTCCCATACTTAGACATTTTTTGTTTCTCCCTCACTTCACTCCATACATTGTGGGTTCACACTTCACACCCACCATACCCTCCTACCCCTGTGACACTTTACCTCCACTTATCTCTCCTCCATTGACCCGCCATTACTCTCCCTTGTCCTCCCATTCTCCCCATCTCCATACTTAAGTCTTTTCTTAAGTTTTATTCAACCAATCAAATCATGACACATGGTGACCAATCAAATCATGACATGTGGTGACCAATCACGTGATGACACGTGGAATATAATGATACCAAGACACATGGCACTAATTGGGCTATGAATCAGTGCTGACATGGATGATGACTCGGTGCTGACAAGGATGATGACAAGGCGCTTACTAGGAAAGTGCATCATCAATTTTTTTTTAAAGCCATCAGGCAAGTGGGCCATCAAAATTTTATTAAATCCATGGGGCAAGTGGGCCATTAAATTTTTATTAAAGCCATGAATTTCCTAAGGGTCGATCTCCATAGTCTCTTTTTCTTTCACGTAAGTCACATGGATGATTTTTCTATATAAACACTGAAAAAATTATTACCACAATGCATGTGGGATGGAGCTTTTGAAAAAAAAGGGAATTTCAATGGAGGGATAAGATTAATCAATGAAATGTGTTACATTATTTACATAGACATGTGGATCTGGTCGAGAGATCTCTAGTTAGGGTTTTTGATGCTCAAGCGATCCTCGAGTGTTAACGACCACCTTCCCTTGCCGCCACTAATCCCACAATAGCCACGCGACTGAAGCCAAAAGGGCACTATGACCTCCAACTCGACTCAAAAGGATTCATCATCATTATATTCCATCACTTGGAAGATAAGGACATAGTATTTGAAAACAACCCTTATTTTTACAACTCTACAGGATTATATCTCTGATTTTGGTCAAAACGATTTAGACCAGAGAAAGAAGATTTCACTTACGCCCCAATCTGGATATGACTATATTTCCTTCCTCGAGAATTCTGGCTTGAAGAAATCCTTGAAGGCATTGGAAACACCTTAGGTATTTTTGTTAAATCGTCTAAAGCCACAAGGCAGGGTCACTACACCTCTTATGCATGCATATGTGTCTACATGAACATTGTGAAGCCCTTTTCGAGAACAATAAAATTGGAATACTAGGATGAAGAGTGGGAGAAAACAATAGACTATGAACACATCTCGTTCTGTTGTCACAAATGTCATGAACACAGTCACCTCTTCCGTGACTGTTCGCTAAGTGCTACCACCAACACACCCAATCCAACCCAGGACAAACCAAAGGATTGATTCACCTAGATCCAAGGGTGACGCTGTCAGACACAAAAAAAGATCTATCCCATTCCCTCTGAAGCACCCTCCATCAACAACTCCTTCTATATTCTCAACAACCTCCCATATTCGTCGAGTTCCACAATGGAAACTGCTCGTTTGGTAGTGGAACTGATGCCAACCATAGATCTATTGGTGGGTGACCATCGATGGTAGGTGTGGATTGTAGAACCGTAACTTGCACGTGGTTTAGACCATCACCCAAACTTCGCAATTGAAGTTGTGCGATTGTTGGTGGATCAACCACGGTCGTCGATCTTTGAATCGATGAGATTTGACGGTCTAGACTAATTGCGAGATTAGAAATAACGCATTGTTTAATTCTCCCTTCACGCTCCACAATCAATCCCTGCCCTTGATCTGGCGCTTGCGTATCCAATGGTCACGACTTGATCTTATCGTTGAACAATCCTCCAACGATCCTTCTCTTGTAATCCGACAGTCTAGACTAATTGCAGGATTGGAATTAACATGTTGTTTAATTATCCCTTCGTGCTCCACAATCAATCCCTCCCCTTGATCTGGCGCTTGCGTATCCAATGGTCACAACTTGATCTGATCGTTGACCAATCCTCCAATGGTCCTTCTATTGTAATCTGATGGTCCTGGTTTGTCCCAAAATCTACATCAGTGGACATGATCCTTCCTCGATTCTTTTGTAGTTTTACTGTGGGGATTTCAACCCGGATCACGTTTTTGCAATGCGCTTTCCCTTCTAAGCTTTATGCGCGTCATCTCTTTCGAGATTCTGATCTTTAGTCGCTAACCCTCCCGAGCTCTTAATTCCTTGGACTTTGTTAGTCCTTTTGTACATGTATTTTATGCACTTTGTTCATACCAACTCATCTTTATAACGTAATTACATCGACTGTTGACATCAATGACAATACATCAATGACAATATGTCCAACAAAAACCACTTCATCTTTTTTTCTTGTGAGGAGATATGGATGTATCCTCTACTTGCATGTGATTTAGAGGGTTGTATAAATGATGTTGCACATACATTTATTCTGATATTGTAGCCTTTCTTCAATATTTTATTGTTAAGAGGTTACTTGTTACACATAAAGAGTTGATTTGGTTATCAAGAACCATTCCATATAAAAATAAGCAATAGTATTTTGGGATTTGCTATATAGCATTCTCCCCAACCCAAGAGCATTAAGATACATATTTTATATTTGTTGATTAATTGGGTTGGTTGTCATTGAGGTCAACCCTTGAAGAAAGTTTGGTAGCGAATTTCGGTAGCACAAAGGTTTGGGTAATGGACCCAAGTTTGTTTGATGTATAATGGTATGGGTTTTGATATATTTGCAGGCAAGACTATTCTAGATGGATAGTACATGTCATGCCATTTCTGGTGGTATGCGGAACATCACATAACTCCTCACGATTTGATATTTATGGCCTTACAAAGTTGGAGGACCCTCATATGTTGGCTTGAAGCCCCAAAAGGTCAAAGAAGTCAAAGTGCTTGCAAAGAAGAAATTATTTAAATAATAAAGTGAAGTGACAAAGTCAAAGATGATTATTTAAATAATAAAGTGAAGTGACAAAGTCAAAGAAGATTATTTAAATAATAAAGTGAAGTGACAAAGTCAAGGAGGATTATTTAAATAATAAAGTAAATGGAGAACTTTCTAATTATGGAAAGTGGTTATAAGAAGGTTAACCCTAAAATGAGGAAAATGGGTTAAGTAATCAAGTGGCTATTGGATACATGGACAAGTGGAAAATTGGGCAAAGTTCGACATAGGTGACTATGTGGACGAAGTGGCTATGTGGACAAAGTGGTCTAGAAGATGCTTCTAAGGAAGCTACATGAAAGTATAAATAAGAGGCAAGGCTCTCTCATTTTCACCACACTTGAGCATATTGAATATCTACAGGTGACTGAAGTAACCAAAGGATATCTAAGTCGAATTTTAGAGTGAAGGTGAAGTAAAGAAGGATGAAATTCAAAGGAGGATAAATTCTTTTGATGATTCTTTCTAAGGTATGTTATTTACAAGTCATCTCACCATTTTCGCAATAACTTTCTTTCTAGAATGATTAAGACCGTGAAATTGGGAGGCCATTGAGGAAACATATCCAAGTAGCTGTGATATGAACTTCATCTTGTGGGTCGTTGTATTTTTGGAGTTATACTCCGTGGAAAATAGGGTTTGTGGCTAGTCTTGAAACTAGTCTAAAACATGTGTTTCGGGTAAAAACGTCCTAACTTCTTCTTAACAGATCCAAATTCAGTAAGACCAAATGTCTTGATTAGAGTACAGTCTATAGTATTCTGTGTACAATTTTCATATCCATACAACAAATATTCCGTGCGGGGCACGCTCTACAAGTTCGCTCTCTAGAATAAGCCAAAATTCAACAAGGTATGCCATTTTTGCTATAACTCCTTTTCTGAGAGGTTCCAAGTAGTGAAACCTGGACGAATTGCATAAAACACATTGAAGAACATTGTGTACTATTTTCATATCTTTATTCATTACAGATACATAGTTATGATTATTTTAAGTTAGCGTTGTTGACGAATCCAAAACTGGTCATGTGAGACTAAAGTAAAGTTTGATGAAAATGCTAGTCTCTTGTTGTTAAAGTTAAGGAAGGTTTGCAGGTATGTGATCATATACATTGGGTCTATTACATAGTTACTAATCATATTTGGATGATGAAATTGATGAGGGATTTTGGTTGAGGTTGAGGTACAGGTTGGTGTATGATTGATGCACTTGTTTATGGTACATGTTGATTACAGGTTGAGGTACAGGTTAATGCATGGTTCAGGTTATTGGTACAAGTTGTTTGGTGCAGGTTGATTGGTACAAGTTTACAACAGTATATCTCACAGTGATAGTGTGACAATGGTTCCATCATTCTACTTATACGTCGGGGAAGTTGGATGGGGCAAGGACAGGTGGTTGTAGCCACCTTCCGGTTGTATCCAAAGAATATAGGGGGTTGTAGCCAGAGAATTGGGGAGTTGGAGCGTCGTAGCCCGAGAAACTAGGGGGTTGGATTCTCCTTCCAGTTGCAGTTGGAAAACAAAGGAAGTTGGTGCTTCCAATGAATGTAATTCTTCAAGACATATAAAAAAAAACATTATGTGGTTTTCTCCCGCTTTGGGTTTCCACGTAAAAACACCGGTGTACTGTGTATGTGTATGATTGTTCATTGTTTATTTACTATGCAAATATTGGATGATAATGCTACATTGATATAACACTTGCATTATATGGTTGAAAAGGATTAGATTTCTCTATTACTGATTCACCCCCCCTCTCAGTAATCCAACAATTGGTATCAGAGTAGGTTCCTTTAGAAATCAGTTTAACCACTGAAAGGTAGATCACAAAGAGCAACAACATGTATAAAAATGGAATACCATAGTTTGATGGACAAAAGTATGCATTTTGGAGCATAAGGATGAAGACATATATATAGGCACAAGGATTTGAAATTTGACAATCAATTGTAGATGGATACATAGCACCAACAGTTCCACCGACAAATGACAAAGTAGTGAAACTCGGTCAGAATAATTCTAAAGCCACAAATGCACTTCTGAATGGTCTTGGAGAATTGGTATTCACCAAAGTTGCACATTGTAAATCTGCTAAAGAGATTTGGGACAAACTTCGAAATATTTATGAAGGAGATTCAAAAGTCAAAGCAACAAAGATTCAAACTTACAGAGGTCAGTTCAAACAACTAAAGATGAAGGAACATGGGAATATTGTAGCTTACTTTTTACGAGTCGATGAAACAATAAATGTAATCTTGGGATTGGGAGAAGAAATCAAAGAATTCGTAATTGTTCAAAAGGTACTAAGATCTCTTCCTATGATATTTGACCCTAAGATATCAGCACTAGAAGAAAGAGTAGATCTAAACTCAATAAGCATGAACGAACTACATGGAATCTTCACAGCATATGAAATGAGAATTGAACGGGAAAATCCAGATATGAAAGAAGCAACCTTCAAAGCATCCAAAAGATCAAAGCAAAAGGGAAAGAAAAAAGAAAAATAACATAGCAACAACAATGATGTCTCAGAAGATGATGAAGAAGTGACCAACTTTGTCAGAAGATTGAACAAGGGAACCAACGATAGGTATAGAGGTAATCTTCCTTTGATTTGTTTTAATTGTGATGGTATTGGTCATTTTGCTAACAAATGTCCTCATAAGAAAAAGAGAAATGATGAAGGTTACTCAAATAGCAAACAAACATATAAAGGAAAAAGAACCACAAAGAAAGTTTTCAAGAAAAGCTTATGCACCAAAGAATACATCTCATAATCAGATGAAGATGAAGTCAGTGGCAGTGAAACATAAAGAGTTCTATTCATGGCAGTAGAAGACTCTGATAAAGAATACTTCGAAGCAAAATATGAAGAGTTCGAAGAAGAATATGAAGAGGCCGAAGAAGAATATGAAGAGACATAAGTTGACTACCGAGAAGAATTGTTGTGTGCCATAGAAGTTTTCAGAAGAGAAGAGAAGAAAAATAAGAAATTACAAGCGGAACTAGACAAGAAAGAAGACACTCAAGAACTAGAACAAATGATCACAAATTTGAAGGTTCAAATTAAAGAAGATAAAAGAATTGAAGAAGCACTCAAAGAACAACTAGAAGGAAGAGACAAGATCATTGGAAATTTGGAAGCAAAAATTGTCACATTAAGAAAGGATCTTCAAAAGAAAAATATGCAGAACAACTCAAAAGTTTTGAATGACATTATCAACAGTCAAAAACCTCATCATGACAAGTCCAGACTTGGATACAATTAGACAGAAAAGGGATCATGCTCCAAAATAACATAGCAAGAAACATATCCAAAAAGATATGCAGAAACAATCAAAGGGGATATGAAGATCTACAAAGAAAATTACAGGGACACTCCTCCACCTTGAAGATTCAAATTTCAGAATCAACGACCGACATAAACAGATAGGCCTCAGGAAGAAGTAGGATTCATAAGAGTAGCTCCTTTAAGAAGATCTTCAACTCCCAGGTATCAAACTATCTTTTTTGGTTTATGTTATACATGTAATAATTTTGGACATAAAGCTTTGAATTGTAGAGCTAACAACAGGAACATAAACAACTTTGAAAGTCATACACAAAAGGGTTATCCAAGAAGGCCTAGTGAAACACAAAGAATAAGTTACAGCATGTTTGAATCTTTGAGCACTGAAGTGGAATGCTACAGATGTAACAACTTTGTACACATGGCCAAAGATTGCAGAATGATAATCCCTCCTAGAGAACCACAACAAAACAACAACAGTCACATACATGAACCTCAAAAAAGGACATGGATAAGAAAGCAAAATCAATATAGCAATGAAGAATGCACACTTGATCTACAAGATAAGTAGAAGAAACGTGGTTGGTATGTTGAAAGTGGTTGTTCAAAACACTTGACAGGTGATAGAGACAGGTTTCTTGCATTAAGAAAGGAAAGAGATGGATCAATCTCCTTCATAAATGATGATTCAACTAAAATCATTGGAAAAGGCACAATCAAAATTGGGAACAACAATACCAAGGCAAAAAATGTTCTACTAGTAGAAGATATGAAACATAATCTTCTAAGTGTGAGTCAAATGTGTGACCAAGGTCATAAAGTTACTTTCGATTCACAAAAGTGAGAGATAAGAAAAAAAGGTTCAGGAAAATCGATTGCAACAACTGCGAGAACTTCAAGCAACATATATGCATTAAATGAAATTGAAAATGAAAAGTGTTTCCTAGGAAAGGAAGATGAAAGTTGGTTATTTATCCACGTGGATATCGGTGGCCACCCACCTTTTCCAACTCGTTCAAAACATTTTTTTGACAATTTTGATAATTTACTATTTTTAGTAGTTTTTAACTTCCGGGGCCATTTTGAGGGCCTAAATGAAGGTTTTTCGGGATTGAGCTTCTTAATGATAGCCAAAGGCTCTTATTGAGCCCCCAAAATTAATATCCTCGATGATACCTTTCCAACGGGATATCGTGCGCCTAAAACAAAGATCGTATGCAAAAGTTACGACCCTGGGAAGTTGATGTACTCACTTACCCAAACGGGGCCCACATGACTTTTGACACTTCATCTCCTAGGGTTAGGTTTATGGATGTCTAGGGTTTTTGACATTCATGTTTATTGTAAAAGGGCCTTCAGAGCCTCATTGTAATCATCTTCTTGCGAATGAGCGCAACCGTCACATCTCTTCTCAAAGATAAGCTGCCACCATTCGAACAAGCTTGTTTTCCGCTGCATTTTGCAGTTTCAGCTTATTTCCTTATTGAATAGAAAACCATTTTTATTGTATCTCTATTATTTTGTGATAATCATCTTTTAATAATTTGTATTCATTTCGTTCTGCTCATAAAATTTGTATCAGTGGTATCAGAGTGGTCTGCTCCTTGTCATCTTAATGCATGCCCCCAATGAGGTCAGGGTACAAAGAATTGGGTCTCGAGCTTGTTTCTCTTGAGGAAAAAATCTCTCGCATGCCCAAGTGAACTCTCATGGCAGGAGAAAAGAAAGATGATGGGACATGAGATCCTTTCAAAATGTTGCTTGAGGAAGCCCTCACACAATAGAGGATCGAGATGATGGATAGTTTCGCGCAAATACGACTACCAACAGGCGACACATCTTCCTCGAGCGGAGGCACTGCCCCCTTCAAGGTACAAATCAACTTCGATATTCCTATATTTGAAGGTCAGATAAATGCAGATGTTGCAGACAAGTGGTTGAATCTACTAGAAGGGTATTTTTCTATACATAATTTTTCGAATAGAGAAAATATTACTTTTGCACTCCTCAAAGTCGTTCCTCATGTCAAAGATTGGTGGGAAACTTTCTGTGAGCAAAAGGAAACAAAGGAACCTTAATTATTTACAATTGCGGCCACATGGGAATCCTTCAAGGATGCTATTAAGGAACAATACTACCCTATCAGAAGTTATGATGACTTGTATACCAAATGGACCACACTGCAGCGAGAAAGAGACCAAACAGTGCCAGAGTTCACAAATATCTTCCATACCTTGCGCACCAAGTTGGGTATCAAAGATTCAGAGTGACATCTGGTGCTCAAGTATCGCGATGCTCTGCATAGATACATCCATACTGAAATGGAATTTCTGAACATCTCATCCTTGGGCGCGACCTACCGATATGCCATCAAAATCGAGCAGAAGCTCAAACAAAAGACGCGACAATTTGGGCCTGGGAAACCCTCACAACAAAAGCTAGGGAGGGGCGGCCCCAACCCACAGAACAAAAAAACAAAAACAAATATGGATAGTATCAGGACAACCAGTCCAAGCCGCAAGCAAAGAAGGACACCAGAAAGATCCCTTGGCATAACACTGCTGACTGCTGCTCAAAGCAGTCACTAGTGGCCGAAGTGAAAGCCTCTGAATCAGATGTGGGTTTTGACTATGAGTCGGAACTAGAAAAGGGAAGACAAATCATTGACACGAAACCTAGTGCCACCATTTCTACCACCAAGCTCCAACCTGGTGAACCAGATGATCCAGAAGAAGGCGAGTGCCTCTTCCATTCACAGATGTGGGTAAAAGGCACCCCACTGCACTTCATCATTGATAACGGTAGCCAGAAGAATGTCATCTCAGCAGAGGTCATCAAGCGGCTGACCCTGCACATGTAAGTTTTAAACCTGCGAAGTAAAGCAATGCATATATATTCTTAAGCAATACAGAAATTAATCAATGGCTCATACACAAAATACACAGAGATTTTTACCGGAAACCCTCAACCGGGAAAACCTTTTCTTATTTTCATTATCTCCAATTTCACCATTCTCCATACAATATATACAATGTTTTTAGGTATTCCGTAGATACCAAAACCCTAATCCCTTAATCCGGGATTAATTTACAAATCAGCTAAAAATAGCAAAATCCGCTAAAAATAACAAAAACGGATCGTCAGACGCAATTGTCGTATCTGACGCACCCACACACACACACATGCAAAGAATATAACACATACCCAACATTCTCCCACTTGTTGTTTTCTTTGCATCCAGGGGTCCAGGGGATTATATAGTCAACAATCCAGGGCA
>ML782059.1:967383-1034061 GCA_009831015.1 Picea engelmannii | reverse complement strand
GATGGAAAAGATACACACTAGCCAGAATCCTGCAGACATGTTAACAAATCGAGTAACCAGGGAGAAACTGAGTTCTTGCTTAGTTTCAGTTGGTCTTCAAGAATGAAGATGAATATGAGAAATTTGCCAGGTCCAAGAAGGTTCAGAGTCCAGCATATACAACGGCGATGGAGTTGTTGAGATCAGTCTCTAAGTGGGAGATTGTTGGTTGTGGAGCCTGATTATCTTCCTGATTTATAGGTCTTTTACTTTCAGCCGTGTTTATACCCCATGAAGTATTTACACCCCAGAAGTATGTACACTCTTCCATGCGGGGGAGTGCAGAGGAGGGGTACCCCCTCTGCGGGGTCCGGGGGGCCTATCCCCCCGGTTGGGGGGTTTGGGGGCAAGCAGGGGTTTGGGGGCGAAGCCCCCGAAGCAAAAATTGCCTTGTAAAAGTATATTGTAATTTCATTGTAAATCTGGTCCGTTCATTATAAGGTCGCAGATCTAACGGTAGAGATCATGTTAGGGTTTTTTTCCCTAGAAGGCAACCCTCTTTTATGAGGGAAATGTATTGCGGCTATGGTGGATGGTGAATATTGTATTCTGAGAGAGGAGACTGTGAGAGAGAAGAGGAAGTTACAACGGGTTTTGCTGTAGGTTGTATCCCTTCATTTGCTGGATAATAATAAAGGAAGGACCTGGCAATTTCTCTGGTGGACATAGCCCACAGTGGGTGAACCACGTAAATTTGTGTCTCTTGTATTGTGTGTCTTCTGTGTTTTGTTTCTGCATTTGTTTTATTTTATTGCTCCGCGGTCCTGTTTTTCTAACACAACCAAGATTCTGATTAGCAAATAAATATCCCCATCTTCTTCTTCTTCTACACTATTTCTCTCAAGACTTTATGTTTGTAGTTTTGAACTGAGCATAAGGTTGATTTGAGTGTCTTTCTTGTATTCTTCCAAGATGTATTCTCTATAAGATCATGGGGTATTTACAGTCATATATATGATTTTCAAATGTAAGCTATGTTTGTATGTTTGAGTTATGGAGATTTAGTCCTTTTATTTGACAAGCTTTGTTTATGAAGCACTAGTCAATTGGTTTACTGAATGCTTTGTAATGAGAAATATCTTTCATTTAATAAACTCTAGAGAGAACTATTTTGGGCATAGCTTTAATGATTTCTCGAATCTCGGGATTTCTGAGTGTGAGATTTTTAGAGCGTTCCTATCAAATTCATTTGAGCTTTGAATGCATAACTCATTTAAAGTTCTTTGAAATGATAAAAACCACTTCATCATTTTTCTTGAGACAAGATATGGATGTATCCTCTACTTGCATGTGATTTAGAGGGTTGTATAAATGATGTTGAGCATACATTTATTCTAATATTGAAGCCTTTCTTCAATATTTTATTGTTAAGAGGTTACTTGTTGCACATAAAGAGCACATTTGGTTATCAAGAACCATTCCATTTAAAGCTAAGCAATAAGATTTTTGGATTTTCTATCTAGTATTCTCCCCAACCCAAGAGCATTAAGATACATATTTCAAATTATGATAGAGGAATACCACCTCTATAAAAATGCAAGGGGATATTTTATCCTCGTGAGGTTGTTGTTTGGATATTAACCAATCTAAACATCAACATAGACCAAGGCAAGACAATCCAGCTCCTATCAAACTCACCAAAGTGGAAAGAGAATCTAGGGAGGAGCCTCTAAGATATTATAAAGGTTTTCAGGCCAACATAAAATATAAAGTGGAGAAAATGAAATAGGGAGTCTTGGAGAAAATAGGTAGAACCTCATCCAAAGAAAATTATGTAGAAATTATGTCTTAGATCTCGGATACATGGTTTTCTAGGAGCTATGATATGAAATATTTTAGGCAAATTGACTTTTTTTAGCACACCAAATCGATTGTGGCTCAATTGTTTGAGGAAAATAGCTCCATGCACATCAAAAATTTGGCTAAGCAGTTGGTCAAGGAGATATGCATACACTAAGTCATGGACAAAAGGTACGAGGCCCTAGTCAAACTCCTTTACAATACATAGACATCAGGGTATGGGTAAATATAGGAAGACAACTATTCATAGTCAGAAAATCCAGTTGACTCCAACCAAGTACCCATTCACGTCATTTCAAATACTAAGGAAGAGGACTAAGTTGATCTAGGTGGATATCGATGTCCACCCACCTTTTTGAACTAGCTCAAAACAGTTTTCTGGCAATTTTGGTAATTTACTATTTTTAACAGTTTTTCACTTCCAGAGCCGTTTTGAGGCCCTAAACGATGTTTTTTAGGAAAAAGGGGGAGAAATATGTAAGTTCCATAGATATTGCCCCTAAAATTAATCTCCTCGATGATACCTTTCCAACAGACTATCATACGCCTAAAATGGAGATCGTATGCAAAAGTTACGACCTCGAGAAGTTGATGTACTAACTTACCCAAACAGGGCCCACATGACTTTTGGCGCTTCATCTCCTAGGGTTAGGTTTTTGGATGTATAGGGTTTTGGGCATTCCTTTTTATTGTAAAAATTCCTTCAGAGCCTCATTGTAATCATCTTCTTGCGAACGCGAATGAGCACAACCGTCACATCTCTTCTCAGAGATAAGCCGCCACCATTTGAACAAGCTTGTTTCCGCTGCATTTTACAGTTTCAGCTTATTTCCTTATTGAGTAGAAACCAGTTTTACTGTATCTCTGTTATTTTGTGTTAAGAACCTGTTAATAATCTGTAGTCATTTTGTTCTACTCATAAAATCTGGGTCAGTGGTATTAGAGCGGTCTGCTCCTTGTCATCTTAATGCATGTCCCCAACGAGGTCGGAGTACAAAGAGTTGGATCTTGAGCTTGTTTCTCTTGAGGACAAAAGCTCTCGCATGCCCAAGAGACCTCTCATGGTAGGAGAAAATAAATATGATGGGACATGAGATCCTTTCAAACTATTGATTGAGGAAGCCCTCATGCAACAAAGGAAGGAAATGATGGATAGTTTCGTGCAAATCCTTCGACGACTACCAACAGGCGACACACCTTCTTCGAGTGGAGGCATCACCCCCTTCAAGGTACAAATAAACTTCGATATTCCTATATTTGAAGTTCAGATAGACGGAGGTGCTGTAGACGAGTGGTTGAATCTACTAGAAGGGTATTTTTCTGTCCATAACTTTTCGAATAGAGAAAAGATTACTTTTACGCTCCTCAAAGCCGTTCCCCATGTCAAAGATTGGTGGGAAAGTTTCTGTGAGAAAAAGGAAACAATGGAACCCTCATTATTTACAGTCACGGCCACCCAAGAATCCTTTAGGGATTCTATTAAGGAACAATACTACCCTGTCATAAGTTATGACGACTTGTATACCAAATGGACCACACTGCAACAAGAAAGAGACCAAGCAGTGCTAGATTTCATAAATATCTTTCATACCTTGCGCACCAAGATGGGTATCAAATATTATGAGAGACATCTGGTGCTCAAGTATCGCAGTGCTCTAAATAGATACATCCAGACCAAAATGGAATTTCTGGACATCTCATCCTTGGGCGTGGCCTACCGATATGCCGTCAAAATCGAGCAGAAGCTCATAGAAAAGACACGTCAATTTGGGCATGGGAATCCCTCACAACAAAAGCTAGGAAAGGGCGGCCCCAACCCATAGAACAAAGGACAGAGCAAATATGGACAATATCAGGACAACCAATCCAAGCCGCAAGCAAAGAAGGACACTAGAAAGACACAGAAAGATACCAGGAAGTGGTGTGACTTCCATAAGAGCCCTTGGCATAACACTGCTCACTGCCGCTCAAAGTAGTCGTTGGTGGCTGAAGTGAAAGCCTTTGAATCAGATGTGGGTTCTGACTCTGAGCCAGAACCAGAAAGGGGAAGACATATCATTGAAATGGAACCGAGTGCCACCGTTGCTACCACCAAGCTCCATCTTGGTGAACTAGACGAGCCAGAAGAAGGAGAGTGCCTCTTCCATTCACAGATGTGGGTAAAAGGCACCCCGCTGCACTTCATCATTGATAGCGGTAGACATAAGAACCTCATCTCAGCAGAGGTCATAAAGCAGCTGGCCTTGCCGACAATTCCACACCCACAACCCTATATCATTGGATGGCTTCGCCAAGGAAGCGATCTCCGCGTCAGACTACAGTGACGACTATCTGACGACATCAAACCCTTCAAAGACGAGGTATTGTGTGACATTTCTCGTCTTGAAGTTTGTGATGTTCTTTTGGGCCAACCTTATTTATGGAAACATCATGCTGTGTATGAGTCTAGGCCTCGTAGTGTTATTATTACTTTGAACAGTAAATTGTACAGGATACCTGAGGCAGTCCCACCTAGTGTTATTTCCTTGATCTCTACTAAGCAATGCAGGAAGGTCATCTCTCAGACGAGGAAGTTTGTCTTCTTCATGATTCGCTCTGAGAATAAGCGAAAGATCATAGCCACATCCAGGGTCTCTGCGGCCGACCTCTCCACACAGTAGAAGCAAGTAGATAAGGTCATGGAAGAATACTCAGATATCTTCTCCTCATCTACCAGGGTACCTCTGCACTGCCAGGTCAAGCACCCCATCGATTTGACCTATGACGCACCGCTACCTAATGGGATAGTCTATCGCCGCTCTTTATTAGAGAATGAGGAGATCAAGTGATAGATCCAAGAACTGCTCCACAAGTGATCCGAAAAGATCTTTTAATGACCGTGGTTGAGTTTTTAATTGCATGTGATTATTAACCATTTAAGAAGTTAATGAAGATGAGAGAATGTATCACAACCATAATACAAAATACAGATCTGAACTGAAGCAATAAGAATAGAAAACCATAACAAGAGAAGTGATAACGGAGTTCGGCACAAAATTGCCTACGTCTCCGGGCCTTTGTCTCAGTGGGGGAGGCTTCTTTATTTCTGTTCAAAGCTCAAAAATTACATCGCAACAGTGCCACTAGGCTACAAGACTAATCTGGTCATGTTCTTCTAGATCTCTAGAACCCAGCAAAAGAAATGACACGCAAAACGGATGACCGGAGCTCCCAGAAATGGTCTGCAAGCATATGCTCCTCAACAACTTCCCTGCATAAAAATGGCTTTGGCTTGGCTTCCCTTCAGCATAACTCTGCTCTGACTATCCCCCATGGCCTCAAACAGGCCTGGTTTTTATAAATCTGAAGTTGGTTATCATTCCCCAACTTCCTCCCAAAATCTAGCCTCCAAAAATGCCCAATATCTCCCAAAAATGGGCAAATCCTCCATTAACAGGCTTAAAAATCATAAAAATCTACTAAACATAGGTAAAAACCCACTTTGTAACCAAAAATTCAAAAATACATAAAGTAGCCCCTAAGGCTGGCTGCGCGCCTTGGCTCCTGGTCTTTATGCGCATGCATAGGATCAAAGGCTAAAAGAAGGGTGCCTTAGCTGGGCTAAGCCCCTTTTGGAGCGCGCCCCCCTGGTCTTATGGGATATCCCCTGATCCTTGGGCTGGTGCTTATCCATTTGATCATGCACATGAGGAGGAGCCTCCCCTTTGCTGGGTTGAGGTTGTATGCAATGTTTAGACCATGGGTTGGGGCTTAGCCCCAACCCCCTTTTGCCTCATTGTAACTTTATTTCACTTTATTTACAATAAAGTGAGTTGGGTATTACAAGAATCACAAGGGCGCATTGGTAATAGGGACTCTGCCAAGATTTGGGCTAATCCAAGAGGTCATGGGATCGACCCCCATGGACTCCAAATAAACTTTTTCCACCAACCATTAACCAATATCATAGTGCAATGTGGCAACCCATGATTGGGCCATGTGGCACCCAACAATTTGCCAAACAAATACCACTTGTCAACTGCTGGATGGATTCTTGTCACTGACCAGTCACCTTCTGCCACTGCCACGTGTCACCTCCAGAGAGTGCCACGTCACCTTTTGACTGTTGACTTTTTTTTGACTTTTTAGCCGTTTGGGAAAATGGTCAGTGTGCGATAACTCTCGCATATGACGCTTGTTTGAGAAAGTGAATATATGGACAAAATCAATGCGATGATCCGGTCGCAATGGAATTGGTTTCGTTCAATGCTGAGAAATTTCATTTTTTAGCCTTTTTGAGCCTTGTCAGGCTCTTGGATCCAATTTTGGATCAACAAGGGGCACATCCATCCCAACTCATCACCTTGTGGGAGCCTAATTGTGCTGGTACATAAGAAAGATGCAGCCTGGCGACTCTGCATTGATTACCAGGCTCTGAATAAAATCACAGTCAGAAACCAATACCCGATTCCCCGAGTCGACGACCTCCTTGATCAACTCACGGGGGCCAAATACTTAAGTAAGATTGATATGAAGTCTGGCTACCACCAGGTCCTGATAGAATAGACAGATGTATGGAAGACCGACTTCAAGTAAAAGGAATGCCTTTTTGAATGGTTGGTCATGCCCTTTGGTTTGAAAAATGCTCCAGCCACTTTCATGAGGACGATGGACGATATCCTGTGACCATTCACCAATACTTTTGTAGTGGTGTATCTAGATGAAATTCTCATTTACAACAAGACTTGGGCCTGACACTTGCACCATATTCATCGGGTTCTGCACACCCTGCGACAACACAAGCTATACGCCAACTTGGAAAAATGCTCCTTCGGCATGGACATAGTCCATTACCTGGGCTACATCGTTGATCAACATGGTGTACATGTGGATCCAACCAAGATCCAAGTCATCCGTGACTGGCCAGCCCCAACCACACTCATTGAGTTTCAGAGCTTCTTGGGCCTTGCCAATTTCTACCGTAGGTTCGAGTTGGGAATTCTCCCATATTGCATGGGCCATCAGCCAAATAACCAGGGGTGGTGGTAAGGCGAAATTTGCGCGGGGTCGGTCCCAACAACAAGCGTTCGATGATTTGAAGCAGTGCTTGTGCTTAACCTTAGTACTTTCACTACCAGACCCGCAACAACCCTTTGAGATCGAGACAGATGCTTCAGACTATGTTGTGGGCATCGTTCTCACTCAGCATGACCACCTCGTGGCCTATCATAGTGAGACACTATTAGATGTTGTCCGTAAGTACCTTACTTACGACAAATAAATGTAATCCATTGTGAAAGCTTGTCTCTAGTAGAGACATTACATTCTTGGGAAGGAGACAGTCATCCACACTGATCATAAGCCACTGCAGTTCATGCATACACAAGGAAAATTGCAGAATGACCGCCATCAAAAGTGGTCCACATACTTGCAACAATTCCACCTCAACATCAAGAATAAAACAAGAAGCACCAATTGCGTCGCTGATTGCCTCAGCAGACCTCCAGTCACGACACTCACCACGGTGCTAGAATCTTGCGGCCATGAGACCTCTGGATGGCCCCAACTCTATGAGACAGACCTGGACTTTGCCACCACCTACCAAATGTTGGGTGCAAACACAGTTGTCGATAATTTCCATCTTCAGGATGGATTGTTGTGTCGTCTGGGCCATATATGTGTTCCATCAAGAGAGCGAGAGAAGATGATCTGGGAAGCCCACTACAGTCGGGTGGAAGGACACTTCAGCGTCGAAAAGACAGTGGTGATGCTACATAAACATTTCTACTGGCCGAAACATCGATAGGAGGTTGGCAAGCATATCAGGTCCTGCACTGCCTGCGCTATTGCCAAACCGACCACTAAGAAACAAGACCTGTACACCCCTCTTCCTACTCCTGACAGGCCATGGGAATCCATCTCAATGGACTACATGTTGGGCCTCCCATCCACCAAGTGGGGAAATGACTGTGTTTTTGTGGTTGTTGATCACTTTTCTAAGATGGCGATTCTGGTTGCCTATAAGAAGAACATCATAGTAAAGGCCACTGCCAAGCTCTTCTTTGAACAAGTCTGGGTACATTTTGGAATCCCACAAACCATTGTCTCAGATCATGAATCGATTTCTCAGCACATTCTGGTTGAGCCTCTGGTTAATGCTGGACACCAAGCTCACCAAATCCACAACCTTCCACCCCCAAACAGATGGTGAAACTGAGGTCATAAATCGAATGATTGTGCATATCCTTTGCATGTATAATTCAAAGCACCCTCACAAATGGGATGAGAGCCTTCCCTATGTCCATCATAACTACAACTGAGCCCTGCATAGCTCAACCGACCACAACCCCTTTCAGGTGGGGTTGGGATTCCAACCACTGGGTCCCATAGATGTTGCACTTCCCCTTGCGGTCACCTCAACCGACTCATCTCCCGCTCCAATTGAATCTGAAAAAGCCACCCTGTTCATTGAGAGGATCCAACACATCCGCCAATAGGTTCAGGATATCCTACATAAGTCCAATGACAAGTACAAATAGCGCCATGATTAACATCGGGTGCCACATAAGTTTCAGGTGGGCGACAAAGTTTTGTTGCACTTGCAGAAAGAATGCCTTACAAGACCCCATCGAAATCTTCACCCACTCCGTTATGGGCTGTACACCATCACCAAGGCCGTGGGGGATAATTCTTTTGAGCTCAACAATCCTCCTTTCCTTGGCCTACACCCAGTGTTCAACGTGGATCTCCTTCACCCTTATTTCCCACCATTACTGGACACCTTAGAAGTAGTAGAACAACTGACACCAACAGAGCTCAACCTCGACTGCATACAACATGCATCCAGTGATCAGATTGTGGACACAAAGATAAAGGGCACTCAACAACAAAGGATCCGGCTTTATCGAGTCGTTAAAGCAGGGCAACTCCTGCACCAAGGCAAGTGGCTTACCTGGGGCCAAATTCAACAGATATTTCCTTATCTGATGGGGGAACTCAACACGATGGAGACCATTGCTTCCTAAGGAGGTAGGATTGATCTAGGTGGATATCGGTGGCCACCCACCTTTTCCAACTGGCTCAAAACAATTTGCTGGCAATTTTGGTAATTTACTATTTTTAGCAGTTTTTCACTTTCGGCGCTGTTTTGAGGCCCTAAACGATGTTTTTTGGGAAAAGGGGGAGCATTATAAAACTTCCTTTGATATTTCCCCCAAAATGAATCTCCTCTACAATACCTTTCCAATGGTCTATCATATGCCTGAAACATAGATCGTATGCAAATGTTACGACCCCGGGAAGTTGATGTACTAACTTACCCAAACGGGGCCCACATGACTTTTGGTGCTTCATCTCCTAGGGTTAGGTTTTTGGATGTCTAGGGTTTTTGGCATTCTTGTTTATTGTAAAAAGGCCTTCAGAGCCTCATTGTAATGATCTTCTTGCGAATGAGCACAACCGTCACATCTCTTCTCAGAGATAAGCCGCCACCATTCCAGCAAGCTTGTTTCCACTGCATTTTACAGTTTCAGCTTATTTCCTTATTGAATAGAAAACCAATTTTATTGTATCTCTGTTATTTTGTGTTAAGCACCTGTTAATAATCTGTAGTCATTTTGTTCTGCTCATAAAATCCGGATCATAAGTTTTGTCCCATTAGCTCTTAGTTCCCTTTTAATTCTACCCTAATGTTAATCCACCATCATAGCCTTGGCGAGATAAACTTATCTAGTGTTTTATTTACAATTTTATATACAGTCAAGTTCAACATAATTATGTTAAAAAATAATGCTCCTCATGTCGGCATTAAGAACACCATGACTATTTTTTGAACCATTGCAGTCCTGGTTTCCCTAGTGGTAGGTTGTAGCGGGCTCCACTTGCAAACTTTTTGTATTTTATAAATAGAATAGAATACTAACTTACAAAAAATAATACTTTTTATTATACCTAAAAAAAAAGCTAGGACAAATAAAAGTGAAATTCCGAAAAAAATGCAAAAGTCTAAAATTTCAACAACAAACATTGTAATATTTTCTTATATAGGAGATGTATTCTGGGACATATTTTCAACAACAAATAAGAAATGAGAAAACTCATTTGTGTGAAATCAAAAGGTAGCCAAACACTTCTCAAGCTTAAGTTAATTTGTTTTCCATTAGGAGACCTTGGAAAACAACACATTGTTTTGGAAAAAGGGATTGCATTCTTTACTTTGACAATTTCAAGCACTCAAGTACATCATGAGAGTATCCTCTTCCATATTATGGAATGTATGAAGAAACTTTTTGCGAGATTTAATGAAAGGAAGTAAAATGAAAATATGGAAGATATATTCTTACATAAAACCAAGTGATGAAGAATTGTGTTATAAAGATTAGGAAATCTTACCATAGAGAGATCCAAGCAGGGCCAACATTTTGCAAGCTTAGGCAACACTCATCCCTTTCTCCACCACAATGGACACACATATGGATGGATGAAAAATGCATATCACAACTGTATTAAACTTCTAAAGAGATTGAGGGATTAAGTATCACGACAATTATAGGTAGGTTAAGGATGTCCTTATTCAAATCCTTATGTAGTTACTCATGCTTGAAGCAACCAATGGTCAAGAAGAAAATGACCATCTCACAATCAACAAAGAAAAAAGTACTAGGTTGAACCAATAAAGATAAGTACATGTCAAACTGGAAAGGAGAAGAAAGATTGATCAATTGAAAAGATAGACCACATGACAATCAAAACCATGACCACATGACAATCAAAACCATGGATGATAAATCGTATACCTAAACCAATTTGATGAATTTTTTTTCTAAAACTACTCTATCATTGAAAAAATGTTTTTTATGAAATTAATATAACTTACTTCCATATATATATATATGAGATTAAAAACTTTATAAATTAATATTTTTCATTAAAATTGTATATATATATATATAAAAAGAAAGTTCTAGATTGGTGAAAACAATCCGATGTTATTTTCTTACTAAAATATTACGTGATATGTTTGTTTTTAGCTTTTCACGGGCCAATATGTGTTTATATAAAGGTCATTGATGAAATACATCCATCATATTCATAACCATTTAGTCAAACTAAAAAGTCATAGACAATAACTTTAACTTTATTTTTCATAGTTAAATAGGTCATTGTCGAAATACATCCATCATGACCATTTAGTCAAACTAAAAAATCACAGACCATAACTTTATTTTTCATAGTTAAATAGTTGATAGATACCCCTTATTCCTATATGTGAAGATTTTTTGATATATATATATATATATATATAATTTCATTGAGAATTGTGATTCAAATAAGGAAGGTAGAGTATGTGATAACATTTAATGTGTATTGATGATAATATTTTGATTTTCAAATTGTGTTGATTAAAATTTAAGAAATTAGTTATTAAGAGTTTGGTTACTTGGTCAAATTAATGGTAATATTGGAATATTTTGTAAAAAGTTTAATTTTGGAATATTGGAATATTATTCGTTTTGAGAAGGAGGTTGTGATTAGCGAATGTGATAGCTAATAAAACAAGTTGGACTTGATGTATATGAATTATGATGTATATGAATTTTAATTCTTAATAATGTTGACTTTTTATCAATTTAAATAATAAATAAATAATGTTAAAATTAAATTTAAAATATTAAATATATATATGAAATTTAATTAATTTAAATAATGTTAAAATTAAATTTAAAATGTTATATATATATATATATATATATATATATATATATATATATATATATATATATATATATATATATATATAATATGTTAAAATAAGTTTATGTAATGAAGTAGTAAAAAATGTTGGGTACATGTTGTAAGTTACATATTTATATTAATTAAATGGCAAGTTAGTTGAAACTATAATTGTTGATAGAATGTGTATATGAAATCTATTTTCATATAAAAAAATATTATATGAAATGTGTATGTGTAGAATAATTTTATTATTTTTTAGAGGACCATTTTACATTAAGTCTATTTTACAATCTAAATTTTAAATTCTAATCAAATTACATAATATACAATATTTTTTTATGTTTTTTCTAATTCAATTATAAAGAAAGGTTATTTGATGGAGGAGTATTTTTGGTCTCAAGCAATCCGCATCAATTCAAAAATATTTCAAGTTAATAAATTATAGGAAGGAATAAGTGTCAAATTCCTATTGTTGTAACACGTTTTTGTTATTGATGTAACAATTGTTGCAACACATGTTGTAACAGTTGTTGCAATAGTTGTTGCAACACTATGTTGGAACAATTACTGTAAAATTGTTGTAACACGAGCATGACACATTTTAATTACGAATTATGCATTTTTAGCTCCACGTGTATGGTAAAGAGCTTGTGACAAGTGGAAGACCAATTTAGTAGGGTAAAATATTTTTTTTAAGTCACTGTGCAGTCGTTAAATCTCATTAACTTGAACAATTAGAAAACAATTTTGGGAAAAAAAGGGACCATGTAATTATCCAAGAAAATAAAAACAAGAAACAGACGGGGAAGTTGAAGGTTATGAACGTTTCAACTTCAAAGAAACGAAAAGATAAAGGGGAAAGAAAATAGGGAAAAGGGGTTTAACACAGGAGGGAGCTTTAAAAAAATGATTTCGTTTTCGCACAGGAAGAGCTTAGAAAAGAGAAGAATAGAAAAAGGGAAAAAGACTGCAGAAGAACAAAGAGTAAATAATGTTGGGCATTCATAGAGAACCAAAAAACGAACGCACCATCAGAGACATAAGAAAAAATCGTTCTAGATTTCTCTGAGATGTAGTATGGCTATAATAAAATTTTCGTTCCGATTAATTGAGATATTTTATGTTTTGTCCACCAGTTTATTTCTGATTTTCTTTTTCTGTAGCAGTAAATCCCTTGTGGTAATTGTTAATGGCAAATTTATGTTAAAATTTGTATTTTATTGTTGTGCACTCTATGGGCCGATGCCTGGTTTTTGTAGGGATAGATTGCAGAAACTAGGGTGATTGCCTTAAGTGGTATCAAAGCTGGTTTAAAGCTCCCGAGTTGTGAGAGAACGATGCCTGAAAGTAAGGCCTGTGAATGTTAGTTCCAGTGAGGGATGCAAGACAACTCATAAGGATGCCGCTAAGAATAACAAGAGTTGCATGAGGGGGTGTTAGAGAACTAGATAAATTATGAAGAAGGATAGAAGAACTGGAAAATAAGAGGAATGGAGATGTTGAAACAAATTTAGAGCCACAAAGTGAACATGAAGTAGAGAGAAATGTCGAGGAAGCAAACCCAACAACATGGTTGATATATTTTTTGAAAGATAGAGGTAGTGCAAGAGTAGAAGTTTCATACTACGATGGTAGTTTGAAAGCATAGACTCTCATTGATTGGATAGGAAAGCTGAAAGATATTTTGAGTATGAAAATATCCAAGACCCCAATCATGTTTGATTTTCCATGACGAAGTTGAAAGGTCATGCTGTAGAAAGACAAAGTAGATAACCGACAAGGAGAGATTAAAACCTGGACGAAGATGGTGAGAAAAATTAAAGATAATTTTTTACTTGTAGATTACCAATAGAATTTGTGCAGAAAAGTACAAAACTTAAGGCAGAAGGAGACATCTATCAGTGAATATACAAAATATTTTTTCAAAATATCCCTCAGATCAAGGATAAAGGAACCATAATATCAAAGAGTGGCAAGATATATGAATGTGTTGAAGTATCGGATTCAGATTGAGATGAGTAGACATTACTTTCGTAATGTAGATGAAGCCTATCAAGTTGCTTTGAAGGTGGAAGAAAAGTTTGACAGGAGATTGTGGCATAAGTTCTGGGGAAAAGGAACTAGAGGTAGAGGTTTTGGTTGAGGTAAGTAAGCGATTACATGTTATAGATGTGGAGTAGAGGGTCACAAAGCATCAAAATGCCGAAGAGGCATAACACAACAAAAATAAATGAGGCAAGGACACAAGTTACCTAAGCGAATGAGACAACAATTGCTAGTGGGAAAGTGGAAGTACTTCAACAAGATCAAGGAGAAAACATGATGTTTAAAAGAGTATTAGTCAAGCTTGGGACAAAGGCAACAGAAGAGCCCGAAAGAGAAAGAGAAAGAGAGTGTTAAAAAATAAATGCAAATTTTAGGATAAGTGTTGTCATCTTGTCATATATGGCAGAAGTACAAAAAATTGAGTATCCACAGAAGTAATGGAGAAATTAAAGTTGAAAATCATTCCACATCCAAATCCGTACAAGGTATCATGGTTGAAAAGAGGACAATATGTGGTTGTGACTGAGCAATGCTTGTTCAATTTCCAGATTGGAAAGTTTAGTGAACATGTATTGTGTGACATAGTGGAGATGGATGCTTGTCACATACTACTCGGAAGACCATGGATGTTTAATATAAAATTTTTCCATGACAGGAGGAAGAATACTTATGCATTTTTAAAGGATGGAAAGCAATACAGATTGTAGCCAATGGTGGAGACTGAGTTGAGTGCTAATGATAGCAAAGAAAAGGATTGTAGAAATATTTGCAGCAATTGCTGCATTATGCTGTATTTGGCTAAGGAATTCTTGAGAGAACAAAAGAGGAATCATTTATGTTTGGCCTGAGTACCAAGAGAAGTCTTGGAGAATGAAAAAATGAGTCCCATGCCACCGGAAATTAAACCTTTGTTGAATGAGTTTAAGGATATTTTTGGAGATGATCTACCAACAAGTTTACCTACTTTGTGGAGTATATCACATTAGATTGATTTGAAATCGAGATCAATTCTACCAAATAAATATCCTTATCGGATGACTCCAGTGGAGAGTCAGGAAGTAAATAAGAAGGTACAAGAGATTCTTGACATATGATTGATCAAAGAGAGTTTGATTCCATGTGTTGTACCTACAATTTTGACACTTGAGAAAGGAGGTGAATGGAGAATGTGCATTGATTCACAAGCTATTAACAAGATTAATATCAAGCACAAATTTCCTTTACCAAATATGGATGACCTCATGGATTGTTTGAGTGGGTCCAAGTACTTTTCAAAGATAGATTTGAAGAGTGGTTACCATCAGATTCTAATAAGGGAAGGTGATGAATGGAAGACAATGTTCAAGACAAAGGATGGGTTGTTTGAGTGGTTAGTTATGCCATTTGGACTAACCAATGCACCCAACACATTCATGGGAGTTATGAATGAAGTTTTGAAACCATTTTTGGGTAAGTTTGTCGTTGTGTACTTCGATGACATTTTTATTTTTAGCCATACCAAAGAAGAACACCTAGAGCATGTGAGAAATGTGTTACAACAGTTGAGAGAAGAGAAATTGCTGATTAATTTGAAGAAATGTACATTTCTGAGGGAAGAGTTAGTATACTTGGGATTTGTGATTTCCAAGGAAGGTTTGAAGATGGATCCTGAAAAGGTTAAGGATATTTTGGAATGGTCGACACCTCAATGTACATTTGATGTAAGAAGTTTCCATGGCTTGGAAAGCTTCTACATGAAGTTTATCAGAAATTTCAACGAGATTTGTGCACCATTGAATGCATGAAGAAGGGGAATTTTAAGTGGACAATAGAAGCCATGGAGTTATTTGAATATTTGAAGAAAAAGGTAATTGAACAACCAGTTTTAGCACTTCGATATTTCAATAAAGTATTTCAAGTGGACTATGATGCGAGTGCTTCAAAAATTGGAGAATTTTTGAGCCAAGAAGGAATATTGATTGCATTCTTCAGTGAGAAATTGAATGACGCTAAGAAGAAGTACTCTGTTTATGATCAAGAGTTTTATGCTATTGTACAAGCCTTGAAGAAATGGCGACATTACTTGTTGTAAAATGAGTCTTATTAACTGATCATAAGGCATTGTAGTACATCAATAGTCAAGGTAAGTTAAATCAAAAGCATTCTGTTATCCCTTACCCTAGGGATAACTAAGGAGATTATGTCTCGAGGCCCATAGGTCCTAGACATGGAGTACCGAGAGCCAAACGACTTGAGCTTGGCCCTAGAGGGCCCATCTTTTCTTAAGTTCAACCCATCTATCAACAACAACAACATCCATCCCACCAACCTGGTCCTGAAGTAGCAGTGGGTCTTGCTCCATGAGGTAATAAGTCTGGGTATCATTGTATGTGTCACTCTGATTTTCGAATCATTTGAATATGTTGCATTGAACTCTCCTTTATTTCATAACGTTTGCTTGGAAATTATGCTCTTTAACTTGTTCATACCTGGGGGGGGGTGCCATAATGCCCTAATAAGCTAGTTCCCTTTAGGATGAGTTTCCACTGGGTGGGTCTATTAAAGGTCATTGTCCATTCCTTCCATAATTACCATTTTTCATCATTATCCCTCTCATCTTCCCCTACCTTGGTTTGGGCATTGGGTTTTCCACACTAGGAAGGGTTGTACCTTGCCTTGTGGGAAGAAGGGGCTAAAGGCCCAGAGGGTAAAAGTAGATGGAAAGAGTTAAAAGCCAAAATAAAAACTTCGAGATGCTTCTCCAAGGGATTCCCGAGAAAGAAATAAAAGGCTTCTCAGTAAGAAAAGGGGACCCGTAAGATAAAATAAAACTCAAGGTCTAGTTGGTGGATGGGAGGTCTCATCATGAGTCAACCTATTAGGTCCATGGGCATGTAGCAGTTTGACACTACAATCTATTTGGTCACCAAACTAGGGTAGTGGCTCTTGGTGGCATAGCCAAGAGAAAGGGGGTCTCATCACGAGCCAACCTTCTCATTTCCGTGAAATGCTTGTGGGTAATGCTGTCACCTCTGGTCACCACGCCAGGACAATGTCCCCCAACTTTTCCCTTGAAAAGAAAAAGCAATAAGACTAAGAATAAAAGACATTGAATGGGCTAGGAAACAATGACATCCATGATAAGGCACAACTCGCCTTCTACAAAGGCACTCATGGGCAAGACCTACATTTTCCTGTTATCATTACACCCTCTACCCAAACACTTCCCCTACACCATTTCACACGCTTACATGACCTAGATTGGATCTCACTTGGGAAACACCCAAACTTGAGGAGGATTAGCCCAATAGGACATTCTGAGCATTTGTCTGGGTAAAGGGGGGTTTGATGCACATGTTTGGGTAATTTGATTATTGGATGTGATTGGCATTGCTATGATCCTTGTGACTTATGAGCCCATGGAGGGCGTACTTAGGACCATGCCCGATGGACAGGTACATATGGGGAGATGATTAGCTCAGACCTCCATGGGGATAAAATCCCACAGATGGATGTTGTGACCCCAACTAGGGGTGGAGAGATGTCAGAGACTTGCACCAGGGAAAAGGAAGGACATTTCACTGGAGACAATTTGCTAGACCTAGAACTAGGGGGGTCTTTCTCTTCCACCTAGACGTTTTCCTTGGGAGGCCCATGACATCACCATTGTGACCCTAGACGTAACCCATTGTCATGATTGACATTATGGAGGTAGTTGTGTGTTAATTGGCACGTGTGGGATCACCTAGGGGATTGGAAATCCTAACGTTTTGCAGATGAGGCCCAATGTTTCACCCAGGAGGATCAACGTCACCCTAGAAGGGCATGACATCACCTCTATAGATGATTTTAGGGTTTAATTATTTTAATTTGTGTAAAAACTGGATTTTCCATGTAATTTGGCCATCTCGGCCTTTTGATGACCTAACATTAATTAAAGGTCATAATTATTGTATAAATAGACAGATAAAACTCTCATTTTATCATGATTCACTCATCACACAAGTGGTGGTCTGAAATTCGACCTTCTTTAAGGGTTATTGGCTGAAATTAAGTGGTGCACACTTGTTGGAGGAGGCAAATCTTGGTGTATTTTGGAAAATTTTCATGTGGAGGATCTTCAACTAGGGTTTATGATTGATTATTCTTGGTGAAGTAAGTGGAAAATCTGAATTTCTTTATTGTGAATGAATTCTTATGATGAATTTAACTGTTTCATGTCAAAGATTATAAAATTGCTTGCTTGAAACCCTAGGAGAAAGACATATGTTACTATCTTTTTCTCTATAGTCTTCCACTTGCTAAAATTTCTTGAAAGACACCTATCTAGAACTGGATACTAGAGCCCTACCATTGTAGCACTCTAGTAACCCTACTTCCTTGCCCATTGCATATTTTAGTTCAATTTGTCTAAGGAAAAGAGAAATTGCTAGGGCCTAACTTTTGTTACTTTCTAGCAATTATCTTTAGGAGTTGGATTTTTGAGGCCTTGGGCTACCAACACCTTTCTGATCCTCTCCATCCCCTTTGATTAAACATTATCATTGCTATTTTCCTCTAAGAGTTGTTGTTGTCATCATTGACTCCATTACCCTAGAAAGACACTAGTCTACCATTTACAAGTGTTGATTGATCAGACTAATTTAAAAACCTCTTCTCTTGAATACCCACTAACTTCTACTAACCTTAGATTAGCCTAAATCATTAATCTACTTGCTTCTGTTACAAAAGATCGCTACAACCATCTAACAACATAAAATTAACCCTAAAGGTGACATGTTATGCTAGCTATATGTTGCTAAAACTACTTGTGACTATTTATTATCAAATTGCCTAGTTAAAGCTATTATTTCAAGTCTTTATTCAAGCCTTTTAGAGCATAAAACTTGTGGTTGTTGCAAATTTTTTATTGCTGTTATAAACTGTTACACTGCTGCCGTTTATATCAGCTAGTACATTTCTTAATATTTCATTGTCTTATGAAGCACTAACATCATTTTGGTACTGGGAAAGTGCCCCTTTTTTCCTTATTGTCTTGTTCTGGGTAGGTACACAATATCATTTATTTGCTTCATCTTCAATAAGACTTAAAGAACCTTTTAACTTGAGTGATCTGTGAGAGGGGAAGGATTTCCTTGTGTCATTTGCCTTAGCCTTATCAAACCCCCAGGTCACTTGGGATGTCTCCCTTGGGGTACTGCAACATACTCCTAAATAGAAAGAGATTTCCTATTAAGGTGACAGTGATAGGTCATTCCCAGTTACGCCAATTTTGTATCCACTTGCCTTGGGATTTTGTGCAAGTACAAATTGTGCGATAAAATTTTGGCGTCGTTTCCGGGGAACACTGAGTCAATATTCCTTGAACAACACTTTTTTGGTAAACCTTTATCCAAAGCCTTTACTTCACAAAGCTTACCTAGCGACTACACTGAGGGTGATTCCCTCTTTTCTCTTTGATGATCCCTAGAAGGACTATCTGACGACTCCACCGATGACAAAGCCAACCATGGCTTCTTAATGGGACCCAGGAAATTTTAAACCCTTAGATATGAATAAAATTCCGGGTTACCCTTGACAAATGCCTCCCAGATATGAAAAGTGGCTCCCTAGATTCACTGGTAATGATGGGGTTATAGCCGAAGATCACATGGATAATTTTTGGGATTTCTTTCAACTCCACCATATTAGTGATGATGTTGAAGATTTGGCGATGAAACTTTTCTCTGCCATTCTTCATGACAATGCTAGGAAATGGTATGACGGTCTCCCTGATGCGAACATTACATCTATGAACCAATTAGAAGAAACCTTTCTAAAAAAATGGAATATTAAAATAGAAGAGATCCACATGATGATTAAAAGACTTGAACACATGAAAAAAACTCATAATGAGACTGTCAGGGAATTCAGTACTAGGTTTGAGAATTTGCTACACCAAATTCCTAGAATCCATCACCCTGAAGACAAGTACCTTGCTGACCTCTATACCAATGCACTCTCAATGCATTTAGGGTTTCTCCTCAGTAACTAGAGGCCAAGAAAAATCCAAGAAGCTTATCACATGTCCATACAAATCGAGGCAAATATATCCTTGTTCAATGGAGAACACCTCTTTACTCTAGAAACTAAAGTTGATGACCCCAAAGATGCCCCATATGCTCTTAGTCTAGAAAGACTAGTCTCCCTTGAAATCTTTGTTAGTAAATTCCAGCAAAGAAGGGAAAAAGTCATCGACCAATGAGAGGTTGAGAAGAAGGACCCTAATGAAGGTTTTCAATCCCATGAGGAAGAGAAAGAATTTACTCATGATTTTACCAAGGATAATGAAGACCTAGTTGAAGAGCGAGAGCCTAAAGATATCAAACATGATGATGAAGTATTAATGTGTCCTCCCTCTGATGAAGCCATCCGAGATCCTATTCCTCTTGTGCAGAAAGAAGAGGATGATGTTAGTCTTTTTGCCTTCCAAGTTCTTGATGATACCTTATTCTATGATTTAGAAGGTGAAGAAGAAAGGGAACCCTAAGACGAGCCAGATCCTCCATATTATGAAACTAAAGGCATAAGGAGAAATCATGAGGATGAGCCACTAGCGCTTTCTCTCCCATTTGATGAAGTCATTCAAGCTATTGATGCTCCTACACAACAAGAAGTAAACACGGTAAATTATATCCCGTTCCAAGATTTTGATGATGTTTTATTTTATGATTTGGAAAGTGAAGAAATATTAGAGGATCCCTTAGATGCATTGAATCCTTCATGTAATGACAAAGGTAATGAAATTGTTGATAATATTGACGAGCTCGTACATGTTGGGAGACATAAATGGGATGTGATTGGATATGATAGGGATCCCATTTACGACTTTGAGGGCCATTTCCAAAAGTTGCCTTTACAACTATCATATGAGGTTACTACCAATTTTGAAATTTGATAACAAGGAGATGATGTGGTTGTAGATGATTTCCAAGCACCCAAGGGTGATCTAGCTCTATATTGTCATGATGATTTTCGGTCATACCTTGAGGATTTTGATGAGTATTCCTATGAGAACTTGAATTTATTCCATGAAGAAGATTATCAACCACCATTGTGCTCAGATATTGATAAAGGTGAGGACATTGCTTGCCCAAAAAAGGATCCTCGTGACAAGGTTTTCCAGCTCCCTTCGACTACTTTATCTCACTATGTCACTAAATGTGTAGTTGGGAAGCATTTCCTTTGTCTTAATTTTTCTTCGGGGCAAAGCCTACTTTTAGAATTCAAGGGTAGGTTGAATACCTTAAGAATAAATTTATTATCTCAGTCTTTCAACCTTCCCTTAAATTGTAATTCATCCTGTAGGTTCTTATTGGTCCCTTCCTAGACCTCGGGATGTGAATATGTCCAAGGTAGCCAACCTTTAGAATCTTTGAGTCGGTCTTTTGAACCTTTGATTTTTCACGATCCCTTTTTGAGATGGATTGAGCACTTTCCTAAGAGTGTGAATTGACATAATTTTGTCCCTCCCTCCTGCCTCCATGAACTAGACTTTACGTTTTCTGATGATACAATACATTTTCTAACTCATGTTATTTTTGTGCTTGACTTATCATTGTTTTGGTTTATGATGAAGCACATAGACATATATTATGAGACATTGCTAGGATGCTTTCACTGGCTATTTGAATACACCTAACATTCAACCAACAAGTAAGTAGAGGTAAGTTAGGTAGACATTTGCATTCATTGTATATACCATATGCATATCATGCTAGTGTAGTATAGTTGTAGTTTCATTTTCATTTTGTATATATATATATATATATATATATGCATGTTTACTTTTATTCCATTATATCATATATGAGAAAGGGGTGATATCACCACCCTAAAGATTACTGATTCATTTTGTTGAGATCTAGCAGATACAAGTCATGCCAGAGATGTTGAGGTTCTCATACATTCTACGGTGAGCACATGTTCATGAGTTGGAGACAGATGTTATCCCCTACCCTAGGGATAACTAAGGAGATTATGTCTTGAGGCCCACATGTCCTAGACATGGAGTAATGAGAGCCAAGCGACTTGAGCTTGGCCTCGAAGGGCCCATATTTTCTTCAGTGTAACCCATCTATCAACAACAACAACATCCATCCCACTAGCCTGGTCATGAAGTAGCAATGGGTCTTGCTCCATGAGGTAATGAGTTTGGGTATCATGGTACGTGTCTCTCTGATTTTCGAAGCATGTAAATATGTTTCACTGAACTCTTCTTTATTTCATAACATTTTCTTGGAAATTATGCTCTTTAACTTGTTCATACCTAGGGGGTGACATAATTCCCTAATAAGTTGGTTCCCTTTAGGATGAGTTTCCACTGGGTGGGTCTATGAAATGCCATCGCCCATTCATTCCATACTTACCATTTTTCATCATTATCCCTCTCATCTTCGCCTACCTTGGTTCAGGCATTGGGTTTTCCACACTAGGAAGGGTGGTACCTTGCCTTGTGGGAAGAAGGGGCTAAAGGTCCAGAGGGTAAAAGTAGCTGGAAAGAGTTAAAAGCCAAAATAAAACCTTTGAAATGCTTCACCCAGAGATTCCCGAGAAAGCAATAAAAGGCTTCTCAGTAAGAAAAGGGGACTTGTAAGATAAAATAAAACTCAAGGTCTAGTTGGTGGATTGGAGGTCTCATCATGACCCGACCTATTAGGTCCATGGGAATGTAGCGGTTTGACACTACCATCTATCTGGTCACCAAACCAGGGTAGTGGCTCTTGGTGGCATATCCAAGAGAAAGGGGGTCTCATCATGATCCAACCTTCTCATTTCCGTGAAATTCTTGTGGGTAACCTTGTCACCTTTGGTCACCATGCCAGGACAATGTCCCCCAAATTTTCCCTTGAAAAGAAAAATGAATAATATTAAGAATAAAAGGAATTGAATGGGATAAGAAACAATGTCATCCATGATAAGGTGTAACTCACCCTCTACAAAGGCACCCACAGGCAAGACCTACATTTCCCTTTTATCACTGCACCCTCTACCCAAACACTTCCCCTACACCATTTCACACGCTTACATGACCTAGATTGGATCTCACCTAGGAAACAACCAAACTTGAGGAGGATTATCCCAATAGGACATCCTGAGACCCTCTCCAAACTTGACTTGTTAAACTGCATAACGTCTTTGAGCATTTGTCTGGGTAAAGGGGGGTTTGATGCACATGTTTGGGTAATTTGATTATTGGATGTGATTGACATTKCTATGATCCTTGTGACTTATGAGACCATGGAGTGTGTACTTGTTGTTTCTACAGGGCCATGCCCAGTGGACAAGTACAATGGGGAGATGATTAGCTCGGACCTCCATGGGGATGAAAGCCCACAGATGGATGCTGTGACCCCAGTCAGGGGCAGAGATATGTCAGAGACTTGCACCAGGAAAAAGGAAGGATGTTTCACCGAAGACACTTTGGCAGACCTAAACCCAGAGGGGTCTTACTCTTCCACCTAGACGTTGGCCTTGGGAGGCCCATGGTGTCACCATTGTGACCCTAGACGTCACCCAACATTAGGATTGACATTATGGAGGCAATTGTGTGCTAATTGGCACGTGTGGCATCATCTAGGGGCTTGGAAAGCCTAACATTTTGCATATGAGGCCCAATGTTTCACCCAGGAGGCTCAGCGTCACCTCTAAAGATGATTTTAGGGTTTAATTATTTTAATTTGTGTAAAAACTCGATTTTCCTTGTAATTTGGCCATGTCGTCCTTTTGATGACCTAACATTAATTAAAGGTCATAATTATTGTATAAATAGAGAGATAAAACTATCATTATCATGATTCACTCATCACACAAGTGGTGGTATGAAATTCGACCCTCGTTAAGGGTTATTGGCTGAAATTAAGTGGTGCACACTTCTTGGAGGAGGCAAATCTTGGTGTATTTTGGTAAATTTTCATGTGGAGGATCTTCAACTAGGGTTTATGCTTGATTATTCTTGGTGAAGTAAGTGGGAAATCTGCATTTCTTTATTGTGAATGAATGCTTATGATGAATTTACTTGTTTCATGTCAAAGATTATGAAATTGCTTGCTTGAAACCCTAGGAGAAAGACATATGTTACTATCTTTTTCTCTATAGTTTTCCACTTGTTAAAATTTCTTGAAAGACACCTATCTAGAAGTGGATACTATATCCCTACCATTGTAGCACTCTAATAACCCTACTTCCTTGCCCATTGCATATTTTATTTCAATTTGTCTAAGGAAAAGAGAAATCACTAGGGCCTAACTTTTGTTACTTTCTAGCAATTATCTCTAGGAGTTGGATTTTCGAGGCCTTGGGCTACCAACACCTTTCTCATCCTCTCCATCCCATTTGATTAAACATTATCATTGCTATTTTCCTCTAAGAGTTGCTACTACCATCATTGACTCCATTACCCTAGAAAGGAACTAGTCTACCATTTACAAGTGTTGATTGATCAAACAAATTTCAGGACCTCTTCTCTTGAACACCCACTAACTTCTACTAACCTTAGATTAGCCTAAATCATTAATCTACTTACTGTTGTTGCAAAATATTGCTACAACTATCTAACAAGAAAAAATTAACCCTAAAGGTGACCTTATGCTATCTAGATGTTGCTAACACTACTTGTGACTATTTATTATCAAATTGCCTAGTTAAAGCTATTATTTCAAGCCTTTATTCAATCATTTTAGAGCATAAAACGTGTGGCTATTGTGAATTTCTTATTGTTGTTATAAACTGTTACACTGCTGCAATTTTATACCAGCTAGTACATTTCTTAAGAGTTCATTGTCTTATGAAGCACTAACATTATTTTGGTACTGGGAAAGTGCCCCTTTTTGCCTTGTTCTGGGAAGGTACACAATATTATTTATTTGCTTCATCTTCAATAAGACTTAAAGAACATTTTAACTTGAGTGATCTGTGAGAGGGGAATGATTTCCTTGTGTCATTGCCTTAGCCTTCTCAAACTCCTAGGTGACTGGGGACATCTCCCCTGGGGTACTGCAACATACTCCTAAATAGAAAGGGATTTCGTATTAAGGTGATAATGATAGGTCATTCCCAGTTATGCCAATTTTGTATCCACTTGCCTTGGGATTTTGGGCAAGTACAAATTGTGTGATAACACATTCCAAATGGGTAGAATTTTTGCAAAGTTACTCGTTTATTTTGAAACGAAGGTCTGGGAAGTCAAATAGAGTTGCAGATGCATCGAGCAAGATAATAATGTTGCTGAATACTTTATCAGTGGAAGTTGTTAACTTGGAATGTATAAAATAATTGTATGCAAAAAATGCAGATTTTGTAGAGGCTTGGAAAGCATGCAAAGTGCCTTGGAGCATTGATAGAACACAATATTTGGATTTTCATCTTCAAGAATGTTTCTTGTTCAAGAACCAAAGTTTGTGCATTCCACAAATCTCATTGCAACTAAATATTATTAAGGAACTGCATAATGGAGGTTTAGGTGGACATAATGGTGTTGAGAATACCATGGCATTAGGGAGAGAAAGATACTTTTGGCCCAACATTAACAAGGATGTGTTGACAGGCGGTATTGACCACTCGTCAACTGAAAGGGAATAGTCTGGTCTGAGGTTGTTTAAGTGTAACCTAAGACATTTAAGGTAACTATCCATGATAGGTTTAACGATTCCATTGGCTGGTGACAGGATCTATTTAATAAATAAATGAAAAGTTGTCTAAGATCCTAATTACTAATTGTCAGAATTTGAGTATTTACAATGATCTATTATATTAGATAACCTTACACTTAATTACATAAATTCACAAAATTTACAAGTTGTACATGGATACAAGATTTACTAGAAACGTTGTGAAAATGAGAATTTCAAAGTATGTAATGAAACTTAATCCCGGGAAAATCCAATCTAAACAATATCTATAAATAATAAAGAAAACAAATACTTCAAATTTCAATCACATTGAAACAATAATATTCAAGCTAAGCTAACAATCGAACTAAACTAAATGATTTTGAATGTAATTTATGACATGAGTTATTCAAATGATCAAATCATTTAAACTAAACCGTTACAATTAAAAATTTACATTCAAACAAACCATACAAACAAAATATGACAAAATACAATCACTAAACTATCCTGATTAGGGGCAGGGTTGAAATCTAATGGTTGAATCCTCTCCTTCAAATATTCGTTAGATTGTCCACCTGTAAAATAAATTCTCAGACAGACAATGTTGTACTTATCAATCATTTATGGAGAATAATAATGTATTATTTAAATTAACGAAACACATTTCATTAAAAGAAACACTTAAACACATGTGATTTGCATAAGAAAAATCTAATACATTTTACACATGCATTTATGTATCAATCACATAAAGAATTGATAAAGCTGAGATAACGAATGATATTTTTTAAATATTAATCTTTGGAACAAGAGATACACAAATTAATATCATAAAAATGTATTAATAAAACATGGACAAAAGTCAAGGTTTCATTCTACAAAGCTATGACAAGAAGGCTCCTAAATTACTCACAGAACAAAAGTCTGAAGCAAAATGAGGTTCACTGTCTTCCCATTACAATACAAAGTCCATTCGCTATTCCATGCTCCTCCTTTCTTCCAGAGCTCTAATTTTCTTTTATAAGCCCAAAATACATAAAATGATTTAATTTAATTAATTTCATGCTAAACATCAATATCTAATATCCTTGGGTCGTTCAAACAAAAGCCAAATTGGAGGCTGACTGCAACACAAAATCTAGAAAATTTCATGTCAAAGATCTGTCTATATCTCTCAAAAAATGCCTTTTCTGGAGAAAATCCTCATGATTAAGGCAAATCACTTCGTTCTGCAGATGGGTTTTCAAGCGTTTATGTGAATTTTTTACCTTTTGCCTAGAAATGAAGATTTTGTTTCGCCTCCTTAGAAGTGAAGAATTTTTTTAGTTTTCTCATTTCAATCCTTTAGCAACTATTCTCCCAAAACGAGCAATTCCAACTCTCTTCCATGATTTGGAGTATGAGAACCTATAAACAAAACAATCAAAACAGTTATTAATAATAGCAAACAAAATCAAACAAATAATTTAAATGTCAATGGGTAACTCTTGTTATTACTGGCTTATCCATTAAAATTTCTATGTCACTCACCTTGGCCACTTTTCCATTTAATTGGCGGTAAACAATGAAATTCTCAATTGTTTTATTAGCCACATGTCTTAAACATAGTGTAACATGTAATCAATTCAGTTTTTCGAATTACGTGGTTAGTAAGAACGATCGTTAAAACAATTAATTGCAAAGAAATTTGCATAATTACCAAGTAATAACAATAATGACTTGAAAACCATGACATGATAGTAACAAGAACTTTTATAGTAATGACCTTTGTAATGTCATGTAATTCAAATGAAAGGTCCAAATACATAAAGAACATTTAACCATTGCTCATAGTTTAAAGTCATGATAAGGATTATGACCATTAGGACTAATACCAAAGCAAGTCATGTCTTGATTATTCATCAAAATCTAGCTCTCTATCTCATTTTCAAATGAGATCATTCCTTTTTGAAATATCATCAAATAGTATTAGGAAACAAAGAACAAGTGTATAAAAGTAATAATAAATCTATTCTTGGATTCCATTGTCGAATCATGATGATAACCAAAGTTTTCATTCATTAACCAACATAGAAGACATGGAAATAAAAACATGTTATGAAACCATTTGCTAATCATTGAAAGGCATCACAAAATACTTCACACTCTTGTTTTCAATTTTCATGTTGAAAATCAAGAAATTCAAAATTCAAAATGAAAAATAATCGATATAAGAATGAAGAACCAATATTAAAGTCACTTTCAATAGTTATCATATTCAACTAAAAAATATTCACACAATTCAAAGCAAACCACTCAAATAAGAAAAAAATCAGAAAAATATAGGACTATCAAAAGACCAAAGATCCAGTTATACAATTTTGTGAAGTTATTACATTACAAGCCAACCATCAAACCAAAATAATCTATAAAATCATCTTCTCAGATCAAGTAAGATAGAGTCAGATGTCATGAAAGCGATATTTTAGAATGGTCAAGGGGGTCTCCTTGAACTTTTACAAAAAAATCAAGGGGGGACTATTGGGGGGCCAACAAATGGCGACACACTGGGATGAAGTAGTTATCTCTGGATAGATAATAGAATATTTACATGTACAAGAAGACAAAAGATAAGGATTTTGACAAAAAGAGAGTTTGTCTTGAAACATGTGTACCACATTAACAAGTCAAACTTTTAAATATTTAACCAACTGCAATTGATTTTTAAAAGATAACCTTCTAACTATTACCTAAAATGCAAAAGACGAGTATTCATTAATCAAACTTCCTACAAAATATATTCTTCATCAGAACATATACTAAGGAACAATTCATCATGGCTAGAAGATGCTATATTATAGTTTACCTCTAATACCATAGGCATAGAAACTGCAGCTAGCATGCGTCCATAGCCTCAACATGGATACCTTTTAATCCATTTAACTACTTTTATCCCATCCACTAGTTAAATATGCAATAGCTTATAAACCTTTTGTTAAAACTTACTTTCTTTACTTTTCTAAAGAACAAGCTAGAAGCCACTGTCCCGACTTGGTAATCAGATAGTGACAACACCATTCATAAATATCTACATAAATGAAAAGGTTGGTTCGTGATGAGACCTCCCCTCCCTCAATCATGTAACCGAGAGCCATTAACGTGGCTTGGTGACCAGATGATGGTAATTTCATACCGTAAATACCCATGATCACGATAGGTCGGATCATAATGAGACCTCCTATCCTCTAACTAACCCCCTTAAATGCCATTTGTTATATGAAAAAGGTTTCTCTATGATTAATGTTAATCTCATTACAAATTACTTAATGGATGGGGAAGCAAAATTTACTCCCTAAGAGTGTGGGATGACGTTAATAGGTTTGAGATTATAACAATACAAGTTTCACTCATTTGTTCCTAAAGAGGGAACCGATTAAAAAATAATTGCAGAAATTATATAAATATAACATTTTGTACTAATTTGTAATAGTCAAAAGGAAAAGTAATCAATGCAGCTAGGTTTTAATATGAATGTAAAACTTGGAAAGTGTTCCACCACGGGAAGGGTGATTCTCTTCTTGAAAATTACCTTGCAAAATATTTCTTCAAGCACAAAAATTTAGAATGATGAAGGCTCAGATGACTTACTTAACCCAGAGTACCATCTATTTGGTATTAACAACTCCTTATTAACATTTCATCCCAAAGAAAATGATTGTCACACCACAAATCTTCAAAATAAAAGAAATCCAACCTTGATTAAACAAATTTGGAAACAAAAAGAAATGCAAAGTAATATAATATAAACAAATAAAAGAAAAAAATTAAACCATAATAGGCCTTATCAATATGACTAACATCTTATGTGAAAATGTAATGTGAAATCTTTTTGTCGTACTATAAAATAGAATGAATTTATATCATAAAGGGGATAACTATATCACTTCATAAAATACAACTTGATCAATTAAATTGATTAATTGAATTGATCATAACAAAACCCTTCAAATGTATTTATTTCCTTCGGATGAAGAATTAGTATCAATATTGTCATTTGCCGCATAAAATGTTAAGCTAATAAGACCTTCTTTAATACGAATTATATACATGAAGAAAAATAAATGAACCTTTTATTAAAGTGTGTAGTCATGATTTTTCATTTTCAAAACAAGTTAAGTCCATTGAAGAAGTCAAGACTAAAATCAATTTCAATTGTTTATTGCTTGTCTCCTTTACAACATTTTGATTTTTTAAAATTGTAGAGAAATGACCATATAAACATTGCAAAGTTAAGTCACATGTATTGATATATTTTTTTTAAGATACAACCTTTTAAAGGTAATGTTAAATGGAATATAATCAAAAGTTGAGATCCTTTTCATTATTTTACTCAGATTATCCTTGCTTGCTAGTTTTGAAAAAATGATCATATTAAAACGTTCCACAATAAAGATGAAAATAATAAGAAATTAAAGATATGACTTGAAGGGAAATGCTTAAACATGATAAGCAAGGAAATAAGTAATGAAAAATAAAAGAAGAGAAGACTTCCCTAAATGATGATTTTCCTTCGTCCTAAAAGTGACGCCATGTTGCACTTATTCAAATTGATAAAGTGAAAGAAAGGAAATAAGATCTAACCTATTCCTAAATCTACTCTACACTATTCTACTCTACAAGAACTAAGTGAAATGGAATTTCCAATGTAACCATTGAAGTAACTCCAATCATGGAAAGACAAATAAATTTCCAATTAGTAAAATGGATTGAAGTATTTCAGAAATGAAAATAAATACATCATACTTACCTTTACCTTTATGTTCTTCATTCAAAAACAAAGTAAGTATATCCTTACTGATAGCAGACCCATGCCTAGGCCTGCCCAGACTCGAGGACCATCAACTACCTTTGTCCCTTTAGTGTGCACTTTCCTTTTCTACACACTCTACAAGCCTAAGCTTGAGCCCTTTTCCATAATTCAAGGCTCTACTTCTATAGTTAAAGTCTCTCTAGCTAAAGTTAGCTTCACTCCAAACTTAAGCACTATACCTTTCTTCAAATGCTTAAGAGCCTGTCCTATGCATAATGTTTATACACTTAAACTTAGTCTGGACTATTAATACATGTGCTCACAGTCTTAATACACTCCGATCTCTCTTAAGCACTCAATGGATCTTCATATGATCATTCACAAGATTTGATATTTTCACAAAGCTGTTCGCAAACAATACGAGAAGATACTTAACCTTACCTCCTCAACGCTCTCTCATATAACACAAAACCTTGGCCTATGACCAGGCTCTCATTGCCATACATATAAGGTACCTAAACCCACATATTTCGCGCTCCTCCTCTCAATGCATACGACCATGCATCATAACTAAAGGCTATCACAACCATTTAACCTCATCCAACTCTGCCTCCTTAACAAGTCAGCCTTTGACTATTCAAAACAACGTTTTCCAAAGAACCTCGATTTCATGTCTCTGCAATTTCTCTATGCAAGAAATACTCCATATGCAAACCTAGTCTGCAATCCTCATACCATATTTCAACCTTTAGAACTTGTGCTTTGTCACTTAACCTTAACATTCTCAGAGTTAGTACTCTGTCTATAGAGAAGTTTTACCAGCCGACTCATACATGGAATCGTGTTCAAGATTATCCCAAACTCACCACGAATTCAACAAGGATTCAATGCTTACACACATCGATCAACATAACCACTCTGAATTCCAGAGTCTTCCTAAGCCTCAATGACTTCTACAGTGTTTAGAACTACTCGTTCTACCCAATCTCCTTCTATCAGGGTTTTACATGCACATTGTAGCTATACACAGAACTACAAAACATTCACCTAGATTGTTCAAACACATTATACATACAATGCAAAGAAAAACCAACACATAGTATAGTGAATCTGCTATCTTTATTGACACATTGAAAACCGTACATGCTTTATTTCAAACACCCTAAGCTACTCTGTTTATGGCCTGATACTCTTTCAATAGCCATTCTTCCTCACTCTAGACTCCTCATTAAGTTCTTAAACCCAAATCCTTTTTCTCTTACTTGAGACTCCCTAATTAAATCTTTACAAGTTAGAACTTATCCAACTATTCAACTAATGTCCTATAATTCAACCACTAATTTCTATTCTTAGAAAACTACATTCATATCTTCTATGACTCATCTAACTGCTAGACTCAAGTCATCCCTCCAATTTAGGGATAGGTTACATGACTCATTACTCATTGACACCTAACCACTAAACATATTCCCTATCTATCTTCACTAGGAAATAAAGTACTTTGTACATGAGATTTTACAATGGCCCCTCCTTGGTTTAATGTCAAGGCCTAGAGGCCTGACTAAACATTTCATATTTGAATTGGAGGACTGATGCTCCTGCATCAGACTCCCAAAGTAGAAAGAATACACGATCTCCTGATCATGTACCTTCAATCTTCATCTTTCCTGGATCCCAAACTTTAGTTTTCTATTGTCCATAAGTTGCATTATCTTCATCATTCTTCAACTGCAATCTTCCAAGCTTCCATACCTTGTGTTGTAATGCTCCACTGTACTTTTCCTCACTGTTCTTCACTTTCCAATCATCTTTAATCTGTTGATTATTTTCTTCATCTTTCCTTGATTCAATTTCTTCTTTTACTCTTAGAATTTCTCCAAATACTGCTATAGATATTGCTGCAAACATTGTTCTGGACATTGCTCCAAATGCTGCCCCAGATATTGCTACCACCCAAACTTCCCGAATATATTGAAAGATATCTCCCTCTACAACATCCAACTTCTGCTTACTGCCTGCAAATTTACCTTCAAAAAATAAATTATCTTCTAACACCTTGATTGCAGTAACATAATCACTCACACTTTCCAATATACTAGTTAACATAACACAGAACTATGAACTAGTATCTACTCCTATCTCCTTTACCACCCGAGATACTTCTTTTTCATTAACTGCAATTCCTTTCTCTTGCTCAAATGCTTCCAACAGACATTCAACCATTCACTTTCTATTTGATTCCCTTCAAGTACATCATCAATATGTTGTATTTCAGTTTCAACATAACTATCTTTTCCTTCCATCTCGACAACTTCCAATGATTGTCCTTAAACTCTTTGACTATTTCTCACAGTCAATCTAGTATTTTCCACTTCTAAGACTGATTCCTCTTCAACTTGAGACACAATTGCTTCACTTTCTTCCTTACAATTTTCTTCTTCCTTGTCATTGAATAAAGTTCCTTGTGACACTGCTTCATCACTTTTTATCAGAATAGAATTCTGATTCTCTACTCCTGTGACAATCCCAAATGTCTGTCCATCATTCTTCCTTTGGCCATTTAAGCAAGCCAATTCCTCTTTTTCCTCATCAAGAAAAAATTCCCTCATATAAGGCATGATTGTTTCTCCTCCAATAGAGATGATGACTTCATTAATTAAGGATTCTGTAGACTCCTTCTGTTGTAATAACTCATCTTTTCCTTTGTCATTGCTTGGCAACACTCCCATCTGTCTATCTAGGCTGACTGAGTTCTTCTCACTTGCATATTTACCTATGTACTCCTCAAGAAACCTCATCTCCTCATCAAACTATTAAAACATAGCTCATTTACCTGAGGATCCAATTCACAACTTGACTCAGATTCCTTTAACAAGTTATCCAATAGTAAAATATCCATGTCAGCTTCTTCAAGCACTGTATCCACATGCTTAACATCTTCCTCATCATTATGCCTTGCTTGGAAATTTTTATCTTCACTTAAGACAGTTCCATAAGATGGTTTGTCTTCTGCAATACCTGCAATCACATTCAAATTGTCAATCTTAAACCCACAAGACCCAATGGTCTTATTTGATGATTCAATAATCAAATCTTCCCCTTGCTGTTCCAAGTCTTCTATAAGACTCAGAAAGTCTTCAATAATATTCTTTTCATCTTCCTCAAGCGTAACAACTAAATGCTCGATGTCCTCCTTTACTTCTCCCTATTCTTGGCCATCATCACAAGTCAAGCTCTCTTTGCTTTAAGCTTTCACAATATGCTGAAAAGCATCACTTCCTCCCAATTGTGCATGTGCATGTACATGAGACTTAGCCGTCCCATCATCTTCCCGAACATAATTAAGATTATGTCCTTCTCCTTCATTCTTAGTGACAATGTTAGCAAATTGTCCTTCTTCATTCTTTTCACCTGGAAACATACATAAGATATCATTTTTAAAATATTGAAACCTCTTGGCCTCACTTGAAGATTTAGTCTTCAAGTCTTCTCCCAGATACTCCTTTGCCTTGAGTATCTCAGTTTCCCCTTGAGCATTCATCAGTTTCTCTTTTCTCCTCTTCTGTGGCCTATGCCACCTCAACTTTATTCTCACAAGGAAACCACATCTCTAGTCTTCCTTCTCCTTCTATAACAACTCCATCATTACATCTAGATGGAATTCTATCTCAACCTTCTCCCTCTCATACTCTTCATCACTCAACTATATCCATATGCCATTGGATTTGACATATTTTTTCTTCACTTTGTGGCTTCCTCCTGAACCTCTACTATGACTCTTAATAGTCATATTTTTGGAGTTTCTTTCACTCTCTATGAGCTGCACTAGCCTCTGCAATAACAGTTCACCCTGCTACAACTTACCTCACCAAGTCTCCTATGTGCTTGGTATTTTGGCAAGTACTGGTCCTCTATATAGAACCTTCTTGAGCACTCCTCTATGCTCCTTCTAGGCTCACACCCACAACTCATCTACTCTTGAGAACACTACTGTTCTCTTGTATTTAAATCTCAGTTGAAATACCAGGTTCTGACCACACTTCTTCTTTTCCTAGAAACCCTCACTGGCTTCCTTCATCACTGCTCCTAAGGCTATGGTATTCTTGTTGAGATTTTTCTCTGTTGCTACCTCTTGCATGCAATTTCTCCTCCCAAAGTAGATATCTCTGTCAGAGACCTCACTTCTCAGGCTACAAGCCTCTTCTTCTCTTGCATGCAAAGCTCTTCCACTCATAAGTTCTCTTACATAATTCTTATTTGTCTTCTACCTTCACAGAACATTGTCTTGCTCTTTGTTTCTTTCCAGCTCTGATACCAATTGATTGTAGACCCATGCCTAGGCCTGCCCAGACTCGAGGACCATCAACTACCTTTGTCCCTTTAGTGTGCACTTTCCTTTTTCTACACACTCTACAAGCCTAAGCTTGAGCCCTTTTCCATCATTCAAGGCTCTACTTCTATAGTTAAACTCTCTCTAGATAAATTTAGCTTCACTCCAAACTTAGGCACTATACCTTTCTTCAAAGGTTTAAGAGCCTTCTCTATGCATAATGTTTATACACTTAAACTTAGCCTGGACTGTTCATGCACCAACACATGTGCTCACAGTCTTAACACACTCCAATCTCTCTTAAGCACTCCATGGCTCTTCATATGACCATTCAAAAGATCTGGCATTTTCAAAAAGCTCTTCACAAACAATACAAGAAGATACTTAACTTTACCTCCTCAACGCTCTCTCATATAACATAGAACCCTGGCCTATGACCAGGCTCTCATCGCCATACATATAAGGGTACCTAAACCCACATCTTTCATGCTCCTCCTCTCAACACATACGACCATGCATTATAAATAAAAGCTATCACAACCATTTAACCTCATCCAACTCTGCCTCTTTAACAAGTCAACCTTTGACTATTCAAAACAACGTTTTCCAAAGAACCTCGATTTCCTGTCTCTGCAATTTCTCTATGTAAGAAATACTCCATATGAAAACCTCGTTTGCAATCCTCATACCATATTTCAACCTTTAGAACTCGTGCTCTGTCCCTTAACCTTCACATTCTCAGAGTTAGTACTCTATCTATAGAGCAGTTTTACCAGCCAACTCATACATGACATCGTGTTCAACCTTATCCCAAACTCACCATGAATTCAACAAGGATTCAATGCTTACACACATCAATCAACATAACCACTCTGAATTCCAGAGTCTTCCTAAGCCTCAATGGCTTCTGCAGGGCTTAGAACTACTCGTTCTACCCAATCTCCTTTTGTCAGGGTTTTACATGCACATTGTAGCTATACACAGAACTACAAAACATTCACCTGGATTGTTCAAACACATTATACATAGAATGCAAAGAACAACCAACACACAGTATAGTGAATATGCTATCTTTACTGGCACAATGAGAATCGTACATGATTTATTTCAAAAACCCTAAGCTACTCTGTTTATGGCCTGATACTCTTTCAATAGCCATTCTTCCTCACTCTAGACTCCTCGCTAAGTTCTTAAACCCAAATCCTTTTTCTCTTACTCAAGACTCCCTAATTAAATCTTTACAAGTTAGAGATTATCCAACTCTTCAACTAATGTCCTATAATTCAACCACTAATTTCTATTCTTAGAAAACTACATTCATATCTTCTATGACTCATCTAACTGCTAGACTTCAATCATCCCTCCAATTCAGGGATAGGTTACACAAATCATTACTCATTGACACCTAACCACTAAACATATTCCCTATCTATCTTCACTAGGACATAAAGTACTTTGTACATGATATTTTACAATGGACCCTCCTTGGGCTAATGTTAAGGCCTAGAGGTCTGACTAAACATTTCAAATTTGAATTGGAGGATTGATTCTCTTGCATCACTTACCATTCCGTCGATTTTTTTTAATAAATGAACCCTCCAGCCAATTTGCAATTATGTCATGATACAGATCACAAAAGCATGGAAGAATGTAACTAAATTTAGAAAACTTGCCAAAATTATGGGGACTTGTCATAACCATTGGCCAAGACTGAAGTGCCCCATTCTCCTGGAAATTCTCCACATGTTCATGAATTTCTTTGTATGGAGGACATGAAAAAAAACACGTCATGCTTACCTCCTAGATTTTCAATAAGAAACAAAGTAAGCACAACTTTACCATTACTTCGAAGATTTTTTAGATATGAATTTTGAAGCCAATCTTCAATCCTATCATGAAACTCAGAATTCAAATTATCACTTTGATGAGTTAGATCTACAATTGATAAACACATTGTATGAGGATTCATTATAGAAATCAAATTGATGTTTTGAGCATTCGTTTTGATGAGATGAATTGGTTCCAAATGTGCAGTAGAATCATGAGAGTTTAATATAATCAATGAATTAATATGAAATATGGAATCTTCTATCTCCATAATGAATGCATTGTCTTTTTTAGAAATCAATTGAGAAGGATCATCTCACAATGTATCTTTCTCTCTTGTGAATGATTGTAGTGAATGAGCATCAAATCCATCTTTATTATTCTTATGTTTAACAGTTACATCACCAATAATTGATATATCAAAAAGATCATATTGTGATGGTGAATTGTAGAATAAAGTGGGTAAAGTGTTATGCACATCAAAACCTAAGAAAAGATCAGGATATAAAGAATAGAAAGAATTGTCAATAAGCAAATGAAAATATTCTCTTGAGCAATGATAATCATCAATGATATTTCCAAGACATTCCTCTTAGCTTACCTTAATGATTTCACTTTGTTTTGATGATACGCTCTCAAACATAATATGCTCAACATGATTTTTGAAAACAATTTCACGACATGTATCTAATCTTTCTTGTAAACAAGGTATGATTTGTGGATAAGGATTTTAGGTTTTTTCTCTAAATTGAAGATCTATATCTCTAATCAGTTCAATTAAAATATCAGAACACTTAAGATCATACTCATCACCTATGTGTCCTTCAATAATTGAATTTGGGAACTGATTAGAGCAAGATTTAGAAGAATATAAATATGCACCTTGATTCACAATCAAATCCTCTTCCACTATATCTAAGGGAATTAGATATAATGCAACAAATATTCATGGAATTATATCTAAATATCAACATAAAATCTCCACAAGGTATATAACAGCAAGCAAGGCTTGAATAAATTCATAAAATCCACATCAAATCAAGATTGAATACAGAATATGGTAATAAGAAAAGAGATTGATCTTTGATTAACCAAGAGTCTTGAATCTGATATATATAGTCATGGAAACTTTACACAGTTGGCTGCAAAAAATAGTATAAGTTCCCCTATATAGAATCACTTGACACCTCCCCTTATCAAAATCCACTTCCATATATAGTGAATCATCTCTATCTACCCTAAGGAGGTAAAAACCAAAGAGCTACATAGGATCCTCCTCCATTTAAGAGTCTTGTTACAAAAGATTCCAACAAAAACCTAACAAATTCCTATTTTTTGGGATCTTGTCTATTGAGATAAATGCCTTTTAAAACATGTCATGCTGTTTGATATGGAGATGGAAAATATGTCCCTCGTGTCCAACTAACTTCTAGGAGAGAATTCGAACCTTCCCTGACAACTAGCAGCCTCCAAACAAGGCGAATATCCAACAACTATGCAAAACAGAGAGTTTGTAGCACCAGTTTGCAATGCACTGGTGTTTTAATTTTATCTTTCAAATTCCAAATTGGGTTAGGTTGAATTTTTGTCAGAAATTCGATGCCATTATCATTCTCCTTCACAAAAAATTTCAGAAAAAACCACATCAACTTTTTGGTTTTATGATCAAATCTTTATAAGAAACCTCTACATGAAATGAGTTCGCAGCGCACTGGTGTTTTAATTTTATATTTAAAATGACAAACTGGGTTACGCTGCATTTCAGTCAGTAAGTTGATGCCATTATCATTCTCCTTCAAAAACATTTTCAGAAAAACCCACATCGCCATTTGGGTTTTAGTATCAAATATTTAGAAGAAACTGCTACAGGAAATGAGTTCGCAACACCATTAGATGAGTTAGCCAAAACCCTTCTTTTAGTCTTTAAAAAAACATGCAAAACCTCATGGAGTACCTAGTAAACCTAGGCTTGATGTAGATTCCATCAAAGTTGAATATATGTGCTTGCAAGCTATCTAACCTCCAATGTTCCTCTTTAACCAGTTAACAACGCCTACTCAAACATAGCTTGGACACTTGGAGGAGGCTGATAGTTGATTGTATTGTTGGATCATGTTGTCATTGATGTCATTGATTGATGTCAAGTGATTGATTGTTTGATTGATGCTAAAGGATTGATTGATTAATGATTGATGTAATGTAATATGTATTTTCCTTGATGAGAATGCATAGATGAAGATGGATCAATGAGTTGTCATTGATATGATGAAGATAGATCAATGGGTTGTCATTGATACATGATGAAGATGCATCGATGTGGTTTAATTGGTATATGATGCATTGTTGAAAAATGTATAGATGACTCATTATTGTCTTATCATGGTTGATAAAGTGCACAAATGGATGAACTCCAAAGTGGTCCCCTTATGGTGAAAGCCCTCATGGGAAGACACTTTGCAGATTGAGTTATCCTAGAAGAATGGTTGGAGGACCCATGCTTGTATGTGGAATAATTAGATGAAGATCAATGAAGTTGTTGGTGAAACAATCCTAGATGGATAGTGCTTGTCATACCATTTCCGGTGGTATGTGGAACGTCACATAACTCCTCATGATTTGAGAGTTATGGCCTTACGAAGTTGGAGGACCCTCACATGTTGGCTTGAAGTCCACAAGGTCAAAGAAGTCAAAGTGCTTGAAAAGAAGAAATCATTATTTAAATGATAAAGAAAAGTGACAAAATCAAGGTGGATTATTTAAATAATAAAGGGAAGTGACAAAATCAAGAAAGATTATTTAAATGATAAAGTGAGATGACAATATCAAGAAGGAATATTTAAATGATAAAATATTGGAGAACTTTCTATTGATGGAAATTGGTTAACTCTAAAAATAAGGAAAATAGGTTAAGTGAACTAGAAATGGGTTAAGTGACCTAGAGGATGGAAGTATAAATAAGATAGCAATGGTCTCTTGTAAAACATCCTTTTTGTGGATCAATGGAGAGCTTTTTGTGAGAGCTTCTTGTGAGATCATCTTTGGTGTGGATCTCTTGAGCATGATTGAAGATCTATTTTGAGAAAGAGAGCGTGAGAAGGATCTCATGGATGCAACAAAGTTTCAACAATATCAGATATCTTGACGACAAAAGTCTCGGAGCTTCAGAAACCCTAGCTTCTGAGGTGTATGCGGACTGTAATGGGCCAGAGCGCGTACATACGCGGGTTGTATGAGGAAAGGGCGCGTACAATGGATAAAATCATGAAGATCTGTGTTTGAGCTGATGACTGGCTGTTGAATACTAAAGCAGGTTCCAGATCTGCATTCTATGAGCTTAGATCTGTCACTGAGACACTGGTATGGTTACATTATTGTCTTGATGGATAGTATTGCTTGTTGTGTTTTGGATTCTATTGCTTGTTGTGTTTTGGAATTGTTGGTATGACTGCTGTGATGTGGTTTATCTTGGTTGATGGAGTGAGAAATACTCTTATGATTTAGTTGTGATATGATTGCTATGGTATACTAGTTGCTTATACATGATTGAGTTAACATTCATATTGATTGGTTGTGGAGCATGAGTAAGCTATTGGAGAGCTTGGATGTGTTATGACTGGATGGTGGTCAGTTTGGACAGTGAGAGACAGAAGAGAATGATAAATTGGTTGCAGAGGATCTGAGTTAATCTAGAAGGATAATCCCTAATAGCTCATAAGGTATACACAAGCTGTTGTATACACCGACCGCATACATACGCAGGCTGTAGTGAGCTAGGGCGCGTACACACACGGGCTGCACTACTGATAGGTTGCGTACCTGTTGTAGATTGATATCTGTTGAGGATTGTTGCCTCATCTCAGTTGGTGCTGACTGTGTAAGCTGAGTCTTGCATGATAGAGCTAGTTCTCTTGTAGAGTTGTACTCATCTTCAGTTGTTGCTGAAAAACCCCAAGGATTGTAGTCCATAATAAAAATAAAATTGTACATACATCTTGTGTTCTTTGTGTTCCTTGTGGTGATGACTTGTTGATGATATGTTGCTAATTTATGTTGCAGATATATGTTCACATCTAACTAGGTTATAAATGACATCAATGGGTAATGAGTAAATGTTGAATGCTAACTAATGAGTTTTGTGTAAGAGGGAAGTTTTTGGAAAAAGATCCCCACACTCATGCACCCCCCCTCTAAGTGTGGTAGGTGTGTCTAACAGGTATGACATAATCCCTTGAGAAGTGGTTAAATTGTAGGCTCTGAAAACCATAAATCCTCCTTGACATGATCCTATAATCGCAATGATGACAAAATTGAAATCATGAAGTACTTAGAGTACGGTGCAAACTCTCCTAGTGATTTGGCAACACATCAAACCATTTTGACTTGACACTTGAATGGATTGATAGTGACAAAGGAGAGACTTTGAGTACAACCTGAATGTATGACATGTCAAGGAAATGATGTAAAAAATCAAAGGTATGACTCATGGGGCTTCTTACCTTGTCATGACAAAAATCACATATCTCAAACTTTAGACCAAGGCTAGACATAACCTTATTCATTTTGAAACCAAATCTAACTTTATGATTACAACTTAAAGACTCAAAACCTATGTCCTATAAACCTTATGACTTGGAAAACAAAGCCAAGGTGAATTTTTTGACCCACACAATCTTATGTATTAACATCTGGCTCCACAGGGGATGGAGACCTCCCTGTGAGGCTCCGAGAACATGCAGTTCTAGTGCCTTATCCATTGGGCTATGGAGTCATTACCTCATTCCAAACCTATAAACTGTAACTTGCTTATCTGAATTACAAATCCATTTGCCTCGCATGCTGAAGAACAACTGTTGTTGTAGTGCCTTCATTGGGTTATGGAGTTCTATTGCTTATCTACTGCAAAAATGAAATAAAATTCTCGGAAATGAGATTATTTTATACACTACCCTACTCTAACCAGCTGAAATCTACTTAATCAAGTGTAATGAAACTTCCAATGAAGCCATAAAATCATTTTATTGATAAATATAACTTTTTTCAGGTAACTCTTTAAGAAAACCCACAAAAGATGCAACAAATGCAACAAACAGTCTATGAGCAATTGATACTTACAAATGCAACTTGATTGAATGGAAAAAGATTTAATGTAGGAAACTTCTGAACAAATAGAATCCATGTATATGGCTATAGGATCATGAATCACATGACAGAGTTCTGGATGCATTAGAAGACTAGGTTTCTCCTTCATAATCTCTGCTCTACTGACAAGACTATAATTCTCTTGACCTCCTTGAAACATCCCATAGATATCACATGCTTCAAAACAATCATGGACAACACAAGATTTTCCTGGCTGCTGATTATCTCCTGTGGTAAGAAACTTATTTGCAGTGTCTTCTTGAAATTGTTGGGCAACATTCTCTAAATAAAAAAATCACTGTAGACTGACCATATGATTTCTCAACCTCCTCTTTACTATCCTCTGAAAAATCTGCTCTAAAAATGTCAAATACAAAATCAATACTCAGAGAATTAATACATGCTGATACATAAATCTGCTCCTTTTTATTTGCTTGTTGACTTTCTTCCTGTTGGGCATCTATTGATTAAAAAGAGAACAAACTCACCTGTTCCTGTAGCTCCTTCCTATCTTCTTGACCAAAATTAAAAATCATATAATCAAGGAGGTTATCATGAACCAATAATGTTAATTGATTTTCTAAGTCAATAGTAAGATTATGAGGGGCAATAACTTTCTCTGAAACATAAATGTCACCACATTTTGCAAAAATATTCCTCATGATATTCATCATAAACAAAATCATCCCTTTGCTCATAATAAGGAAAAGGATTAGCTGCATATGTAAATTCATCTTGCTGGTATGAGTTATAAACATGTACATTTGCATCTTTAACAATGTAAAAATCTGATTTAATAATTTCAAGATCAGAAAAATATTTATGATTTGAAAATGGTGCATAATCATGCTGAAACAATTGCAAGCTTGGATAAGCTTCCTGCTGTCCATATACTTCCTCATCCAAAACATTGTCCAATATCTGACAAGAGAGTTGTGCACATGCTCAAAGATTACTCTCCAATTCCTCTGCATCAACAAACATCTGCTGCAAGGATGGTAACTTTATTTCTTTGAGGTATAGGAATAGATTGGGATGTTGTGCCATTGTATATTGTACCATGGAAACAACCTCAGTAGGCTGAGTTTCAATAGGCATGCTGTGATAAATACTATGAAACCTCCTATTGAATTGAACAATAGTTTCATCATCCTCCCTTCTTAAAGCATAAAAATCAGTCAGGTATTGGTCAAAGGGTTTGTTCTTGCCCCAATACTTCATAAAATCATCATGAAATTTAGTCCATGAACCATTGGAATTATCCTATAGATGTCTAAACCACTGTCCAACATCCTCATGTAGATATTGAGAGAAATTCCTCATGAATACATCCTCATGAAAAATTTGTAATAGGTTAGTGAAACACTAAAAAACAACCATGCGTTTCTTAGTTGTCACCTAATCTCCTCCATTAAATCTAGGAAGGTAATCTAAAAAGTTAGGAGGATAGCCATGAAGGACAAAAGGAAATATCAAGGGTTTATAAACTTTCCCTCTAATTCTACACTGAAATTCAGTGGGCTGAAAGTCAAGTTCAACAGGTTGATTGCAAGTTTCAACAGTGACGGTGGAAGGTGATTGATCAACTTTATCATTTACGCGATGACAAGAATGATCAGTTTCAAAATATATGAATATATGTACATCATCGTCCTCATGTGTTTCAGCTAAAGGGGTGAGATCATAATTTATAACACAGGAAGAATGAAAAATTTCTTCTTCCAAAGAGGGATATATAACAACAGGCTTATGGTCATTCGAATAGATGAAGAAAAGGATAATCCTCTTAATATGCAAGGGGAAAGATAGGAATCAACAAATGAAAAAGAACAAAAGTTCATGGAGAAAAATAATAAGCTGATAACTGGTTTTTCCCTTCCGCCTTTTCATCTTTCTGTCACCAGGATTGTTCCTCCAGTGGAGTCTTTGATGGTAGAGTCACCAGGTAGAATATTGCAGTCAAACTTTGTGTCCTTCTCATGTCTACCATCAAGATCTGGATCTATGTCATTCTCCCAGGGAAGATCACTTCACTCTTCTCTCCCCGAAAACAACGCCAAAAATGTTAGCACTAGGATTTTCTCTTAGAATGCTAAAGAGAAAGCCTAATACCCATCAATAGATTCCATAATTTGGTAAAAGTTTTGTACAAGTTAAGCTCAAGTGCAACAAATATTCATGGAATTATATCTAAATATTAGAACAAAATATCCAGAAGGTATACACAAGCAAGCAAGGCTTGAATAACTTTAGATCAATGTTTTTGAAACATAAATGAAATATGGAAGACTAAAGAAACATGTAATACATGCATTAGATCACAACAAGCAATTCTGAGACACATATAGCATAAATTCTCATCAAAAGGAACCTCCTAAATAATGAGAAATAAAGCTATGATAGCACTTGCACTAGTAGAAAACAACAAATCCTTTACTGCAACATTTGAACAAGTAATGGAGATGAATCATTCACCAAGAATCCACATCAAAGAAAGATTGAATACATAATATGGTAATAAGAAAAGAGACCGATCTTTCATTAACCAAGAGTCTTGAATCTGATATATACAGTCATGGAAACTTTACACAGTTGGTTGCAAAAAATAGTATAAGTTCTTCTATCTAGAATCACTTGAAACCTCCCCTTATCAAAATCCACTTCCATATATAGTGAATCATCTCTATCTACCCTAAGGAGGTCGAAACCAAAGAGCTACATAGGATCCTCCATTTAAGAGTCTTGTTACAAAAGATTCCAACAAAAGCCTAACACATTCCTATTTTTTGGGATCTTGTCTATTGAGATAAATGCCTTTTGAAATAGGTCATGCTGCTTGATTTGGAGATGAAACATATGAACCTCATGTCCAACTAACTCCTAGGATAACATTCGAACATTATCTGACAGCTGGCAGCCTCCAAACAAGTTGAATATCCAACAACTATGCAAAACATAGATTTTGCAGCGCCAATTTGCAACGCACTGGTTTTTTAATTTTATCTTTCAAATGCCAAACTAGGTTAGGCTGAATTTTGGTCAGTAAGTCGATGCCATTATCAAGCTCCTTCGAAAAACATTTCATAAAAACCCACATCACTGTTTGGGTTTTATGATCAAATATTTAGAAGAAACCGCTACAGGAAATGAGTTCGCAACGCCAATAAAATAGTTAGCCAAAACCCTTCTTTCAGTCTTTAAAACAACATGGAAAAACTCATGGAGTACCTCGTAAACCCGAGCTTGATGTAGATGACATCAAAGTTGAACATGTGTGCTTGCAAGCTATCTAACCTCCAATGTTCCTTCTTAACCAGTTCACAGTGCTTACTCAAACATAGCTTGGACACTTCGAGGATGATGTTAGTTTATGGTACGACATAATCCCTGGAGAAGTGGTTAAATTGTAGGCTCTGAAAACCATAAATCCTCCTTGACATGATCCTATAATCACAATGATGACAAAATTGAAATCATGAAGTACTTAGAGTACACTGCGAACTCTCCTAGTGAGTTGGCAACACATCAAACCATTTTGACTTGACACTTGAATGGATTGATAGTGACAAAGGGTAGACTTTGAGTACAACCTGGATGTATGACATGTCAAGGAAATGATGTAAAAAACCAAAGGTATGACTCATGGGGCTTCTTACCTTGTCATGACAACAATTGCATAGCTCAAACTTTAGACCTAGGCTAGACATAACCTTATTCATTTTGAAAACAAATCTAACTTTATGATTACAACTTAAAGACTCAATACCTATGTCCTATAAACCTTATGACTCCAAAAACAAAACCAAGGTGATTTTTTTTATCCACACAATCTTATGTGTTAACACATCTGAAATAAGATTTAGTACGAAAGATAAATCATCTAGGCGAAACTTACAAAGAACATGGTTGATATTTGTTGAAAAATATTTTGAAGATGAATCATCCTTGATTAGTAGAGCCTTGAACTCTTCACATAATTTATCATAATCATAAACCTCAAAGGCATATAAAAATTCATTCGCAAATTGAAACCAATACAAAATAGAATAGGTCGGAAAAGATTCAAACCAACATTTGATTCGACCTTTGAAAGTGAAAGAAAACAACTTGCATAAAAAATTTAAATTTGTAATATTATGCCTGATGCATTTACACCAAAACTTGTTAAGATGATCCTTTGCAGATATATTTCCTTCACCATCAAATTGGAGTTTTGACAAGAGAGAAACTATCTCATGAGGAATGTTAACTAATGGAAAATTGAAAGTAGATTCCCATACAATGATTTGGGCACGAGCCATCGATTATCATAGAAATGGAAATATTAACTCCAAGTAGATTAGCTTGTCATATCACCAACCCTTAAGCACATTTATGACATCAAAATGGATAAATAATAAATCAAAATAATTACAGACTAAGTGCAAGTAATGTTTAAATCAAATAATTTGAAACTAAAGCATTCAATCATTTAATTTTACCTGTCCCTCCTTCTAGAGCCATTTTTTGACGGGTGATATTGACCACTCGTCAACTAAAAGGGAATAGTTAGGTCCAAGGTTGTTTATGTGTAACCTAATCCATGTAAGGTAACTATCCCTGACATGTTTAATAGCTCCGTTGGCCGGTGAAAGAATCTATGTAATAAATAAATGAAAAGTTGTCTAAGATCCTAACTACTAACTGTGAGATTTTGAGTATTTACAATGATCTATTAGATTAGATAACCTTATACTTAATTACATAAATTCATAAAATTTACAAATTGTACATGGGTACACGATTTACTAGAAACCTTGTGAAAATGAGAATTTCAAAGTATGTAATGGAACTTAATCTCGGACAAATCCAATCTAAACAATATCTATAAATAATAAAGAAAACAAATAATTCAAACTTCAATCATACTGAAACAATAATATTCAAGCTAAGCTAACAATCAAACTAAACTAAATGATTTTGAATGTAATTTATGACATGAGTTATTCAAATGATCAAAGCATTTAAACTAAATCGTTACAATTAAAAATTTACATTCAAACAAACCATACAAACAAAATATGACAAAATACAATGACTAAACTATTCTGATCAGGACTAGAGTTGCAATCTAATTGTTGAATCCTCTCCTTCAAATATCCGTTAGATTGTCCACTTGTAAAATAAATTCTCAGACAGACAATGTTGCACTTCAAGTCCAACAAAATTCCGGTGAAAGAAATTTCAACAAAATAGAGTAGATTTAATACAGATAAGGAAATGAAATAACTTTGAGATCAATCCTTTATGGAGAATAATAATGAATTATTTAAATTAACAAAACACATTTCATTAAAATAAATAATTAAACACATGTAATATGCATAAGAAGAATCTAATACATTTTACACATGCATATCTATCAATCACACAAAGAATTGATAAAGCTGAGATAACAAGTGATAATTTTTAAATATTAATCTTTGGAACAAGAGATACACAAATTAATATCATAACAATGTATTAATAAAACATGGACAAAACCAAGGTTTCATTCTACAAAGCTATGTGAGGAAGAAAATGAACACATAAATGAAAACAAATGATATTATATTAAAAAAAACTCCAAAATTACTCACAGAACAAAAGTATGAAGCAAAATGAGGTTCACTGTCTTCCCATTAGAATCCCAAGTCCATTCTCTATTCCATGCTTCTCCTTTCTTCCAGAGCTCTAATATTCTTTTTATAAGCCCATAATATATAAAATGATTTAATTTAATTAATTTCGTGCTAAAATTCAATATCTGATATCCCTGGGTCCTTCAAACAAAAGCCAAATTGGAGGTTGACTACAACACAAAATCTGGAAAATTTCATGTCAAAGATCTATCTGTATCTCTCATAACGTGCCATTTTTGGAGAAAATCCTTGTGTGTAAAGGTAAATCACTCCATTCTGCATATGGGTTTTCGAGTGTTTTCCATAAATTCGTTACCGTTTCCCATAAATTAAGATTTTATTTTTCCTCCTGAGAAGTGAAGCGATTTTTTAGTTTTCTCATTTCAATCCTTTAACAACTATTCTCCCAAAACTAGCAATTCCAACTCTCTTCCATGATCTGGAGTATGAGAACCTATAAACAAAACAATCAAAACAATTATAATAATAGCAAACAAAATCAAACAAATAATTTAAACATCTGTTCATGCTAAAAAAATCAAACCCTAATAATAACAAAAATATTTGAGAATAACTATGGAATGTGCCATCATGTATTGTTTTAAATCAAATATTCAATTATTAATATAATAAAACATTACAAAAAATAAAAATAAACTCATATCTATGCTTATTTTACAAACAAACTATAAACAAATGCACAAAAATGAATTATGAACTCTTGGGCCACTTTTCTCTTTCTACTGACAAATGAGTAACTCCTGTTATTACTGTCTTATCCATTAAAATTTCTATGTCACTCACCTTGGCCACTTTTCCATTTAATTTACGGTAAACAATGCAATTCTCAATTGTTTTATTATCCACACGTCTTAAACATAGTGTAACATGTAATCAATTCGGTTTTTCGAATTACGTGGCTACTAAGAACAATTGTTAAAACAATTAATTGCAAAGAACTTTGCATAATGACCAAGTAATAACAATAATGAGTTGAAAACCATGACGTGATAGTAACAAGAAGTTTTATAGTAATTACCTTTGTAATGTCATTTAATTCAAATGAAAGGTCCAAATACATAAAGAAAATTTAACCATTGTTTATAGTTTTAAGTCATGATAAGGATTATGACCATTAGGACTAAGACCAAAGAAAGTCATGTCTTGATTATTTACTGAAATCTAGTTCTCTATCTCATTCTCAAATGAGATCATTCATTTTTAAAATAACACCAAATAGTATTAGTAAATCAAGAACAACTGTATAAAAGTAATAATAAATCTATTCTTGGATTCCATTGTCGAATCATGATGATAAACAAAGTTTTCATTCATTGATCAACATAGAAGACCTGAAAATAAAAACATGTTATGAAACCATTTGCTAATCATTGAAAGGCATCACAAAATCCTTCATACTCTTGTTTTTAATTTTCACGTTGAAAATCAAGAAATTAAAAATTAAAAATAATCGATATAAGAATGAAGAACCAATGATAAAGTCACATTCAATAGTTAACATATTCAACGTAATAATGTCCAGTGGAAACATTTAAATCACAAAATATTCACACAATTCAAAGCAAACCACTCAAATAAGAAAAAAAACAGAAAAAGATAAAAGGACTATCAAAAGACCAAAGATCCAGTCATACAATTTTGTGAAGTTATTACATTACAAGCCAACCATCACACCAAAATAATCCACAAAATTATCTTCTCGGATCAAGTAAGATAGAGTCGAATGTCATGAAAGTGATATTTTTGAATGTTCAAGGTGGCCTCCTTGAATTTTTACAAAAAATTCAAGGGGGACTATTGGGGGCCCAACAAGATGTTAAGAAGTTTGTTGAGTGTTGCAGACTTTGTCAACTTTCCAAGGGAAGGAGTCAAAATGTAACATTGTACACACCACTACCAATACCTGAGAGACCATGGGAAGATATAATTATGGACTTTGTTTTGGGATTGCCTAGGACGCAGAGTGGTCATGACTCTGTGATGATTGTAGTGGATAGATTTTCAAAGATGGCGCATTTCATACCATGTAAGAACATCATTGATGTTACTAAAATGGTTGTTTTATTTTTCAAAGAGATTGTGAGATTACATTGGCTGCCAAGAAGTATCACTTCAGACAGAGATACAAGATTTCTTGGACATTTTTGGAGAACAGTTTGGAAAAAGACGGGTTCCAAACTGTTGTACAATTATGCACATCATCCTCAAATGGATGTACAAACCAAGGTAGTGAACTGAAGTTTTGGAAATTTGTTAAGGAGTTTAATTGGGGAGAAGCGAGGATAATGGGATTTGATCTTGGTGTAGGATGAATTTTATTATAATGATTTTGTTAACAAATATGTAGGAAAGGGTCCATTTCAAATTGTTTATGGCAGGTCACTGGAAGGAGTTGTTGATTTGGTTAAGTTTCCTAATCTGGAGGACAAAAGGAGTGTTTATGCAAGCGAATTTGTAGAGAGCATGCATGAAATGCATGAGCAGGTTAAAAGAAAGTTGCAGTAGAGCAATACCAATATAAAGAAGGTGCAAATATGTGAAGAAGACACATTTTTTTGAAGAGGGAGAGCTAGTAATGGCACACTTGAGGAAGGAAATATTTCCCAAAGGTATGTATAGTAAGCTTAACTACAAGAAAATTGGGCCATGAAGAATTTTGAGAAATATTTTTGATAATGCATACAAGTTAGAATTATCGAAAGAATTTGACATTTCTCCAATATTCAATGTGATTGACTTGTACAGATTTCATGAGGGATATGAGAATGATGATGAAGATACCCTAGATGAATGGAAGAAACAATTACCTTTTAAACCAACTGAAGAATTGGAACAAGTTTTGGAAAAGAGGACTTGCAAGAAGACCCAAAATAAATACTATTTTGAATATTTGGTAGATTGGAGAAACATGGGTTCTGAAGATGCATCATGTGTTTTTGAAAAGGAGTTAGAATTCCTACAAGGATCTTCATCGTTTGTTGGATCTACATTTGCATCCACATGAGTTGGGCTCATGTTTTTCTTACCAAGGATGTTTGATGCAGGAGCATCTTTGGCCTCAAGTAATCTGCATCAACCCAAAAATATTTCAAGTTTAAGTTAATAAATTATAGAAAGGAATAAGTGTCAAATTCCTATTGTTATAACACGTTTTTGTTAGTGTTGTAACAATTGTTGCAACACTATTGTAATAGTTACTACAACAGATGTCGTAACAATTGTTGCAACACTGTGCTGGAACAATCGCTGCAACATATGATGTAACGTTGCTACAACACATGTTGTAAAGTTGTTGCAACATGCGCATGGTGCATTTTAATTACGGATTATGCTTTTTAAGCTCCACGTGTATGGTAAATAGCTCGTGACAAGTGGCAGTCCAATTTAGTAGGGGAAAATGAATTGTTTAAGTCACCATAGTCATTAAATCTCATTAACTTAAATAGTTAGAAAATAGTTTTGGTAAAAAAAGGGGACCGTGTAACTATCCAAGAAAATAAAAACAAGAAACGGTTGAGGAAGTTGAAGGGTCTGAACATTTTAGTTGCCAAAAAACAAAAAGATAAAGGGGGAAAGAAAACAGGGAAAATGAGTTCAACACAAGAGGGAGTTTTAAAAACAAAATTGATTTCATTTTCGCACAAGGAGAACTCGAAAAGAGAAGAACAACAAAAGGGAAAAAGAAAAGAGAAGAACAACAAAAGGGAAAAAGATCACAGAAGAACAAAGAGCAAATAACGTTGGACATTCATAGAGAACTAGAAAACGAATGCACCATTAGAGACAAAGGAAATAATCGTTCCAAATTTCTCTAAGATGTAGTATGGCTGTAATAAAATTTTTGCTCTGATTAATTGAGATATTTTGTGTTATGTGCACCAATTTATTTTCGATTTTCTTTTCATGTAGCAGTAATTGTTAATGGTAAATTTGTGTTAAAAATTAGTATTTTGTTGTTGTGATTTGAGATCCTTCTTTAACTTTTTATTAAATTATGTTTCATTTAAAATAAAAATAATATCAACATAAAAAAATTTAAGTAACATATTAAATGGTAGTTATAAATAGTTTAGAAATGTTCAATAAAAAAAAATGTATTCAAATGGTTTAGGAGTATTTCATTTTTTTATTATTAATTATTATAATTATTTTTATTTCTATTTTTAAAATTTTCATTTTAAAATTTTTAATTTTCCTTATATTAATATTTTAAAACTCAAAATTTTATTTGGTATTATTGGACTGATCCTTCGGTGGGAATGGTTGGATAAATGGAGGCAAAGGCTCCTAATGAAAGGTCGTGTCGTTCGTTCGAATACCCAAGGTGGGTCCCCTTCCGCTCCCTGCACGTTTGGGAATCGCCCATCACTTGCCCGCGCAATGCACTAGCTACTCCTTTCCTTACAGAGTCAGGTTCACCGCTATTACGACGGTTCCGATCGCCACTCTTGTCGATCTTCGGGGTGAAAAGCAAGGATTTTAAAATTTTTAATTTTCTTTATATTAATATTTTAAAACTCTAAATTTTATTTATTTATTTTAACACGAAAACATAAAATAAAATAAAATTATTTTAATTATATTTAGTTTAATAATATTTTATTTAATATTCAACATCAAATAATCAAAATAATAATTTTTATTTGATAATGCGTTAGAATATTGTCTAATTTATAGTGATAATAGTTATTTGAGTAATAATTTTTATTTGATAATGCGTTAGAATATTGCCTAATTTATAGTGATAATAGTTATTTGAGTTCGTTAATGTTCTTTGGAGTGTATTATACATGTATGAGATTTTTATTTGATAATGCATTAGAATATTGCTTAATTTATAGTGATAATAATTATTTGAACTTGTTAATGTTTTTCTTTGGAGTGTATTATATATGTATGAGATTTCTTTTTATTTTTGAGAAATCTCATATGACGAATTGTGGAATCTACACACTCATGCATTATACAATTATATCCTTGTAAGTTTTAGGAAGCTCAAACAAAAATGAAGATGTTTGTATCTTAACAAAGCTACCCCAGTTTTGAGTTTATAGAGTTAAGTTTTAGAAAACTCAAAGGTACACCATAGTCTTAGGTTTATAGAATAAGACCTTTGCTATAATTATATAAATTAAGTTAATAAAATATTATATTTAGAGTTTTAGGTTTATAGAACAAGATCTTTGCTATAATTATATAAATTAAGTTAATGAATTATTATATTTAGTTTTGAGATTTGAATGAAGTTTTATTTTTTAGTTATGATTTGTTTATTTAAAACTTTTAAATAAATTTCATAATATAATATATTAATAATTATATATATATATAATTATGATATGTTTATTTAAATTTTAAATAAATTTTATAATATAATATATTAATAATTTAAAAAATATATATTTTATTATCAAAATATAGACGAAGTTAATTTAAAYTTTATATAATTGAATTTTAAAATTTAAACATCAAAAACAATATTATTCATTTATTTTAATTCACTAATTTAAAAGACAATTTAAACTATATACAAATGTTGGTTAAAATTCAWAATAATATTATGTTTAATCTAAAATACAAAAAAATATCAACATAAAAAAACATATTAAAACGGTTAAAAAACAAACACTTAACAACATTGCCTTTTAAAATATTAAATCCAAACAACATATGTATAGACCCAATCATAATCCTAATGTATAGACCCAATCATAATCCTACTTAACTAAAAAGCAAAGAACACACAAGTTTCCTCGACTATTAAATAAATATTCAAACATATAACTTTTATACAAAAGAAAAGGTGGGTCATACACATAACTACAACTAGCATTATTAAAGTGTAATTAGAACTCTAAAATTGGGTTAGCTTATGCAAAAACACCCAATACATACAATCATAAACTATTAGCAAAATAGCATAAACAACATTTTTGAGAAACACAAGGAATTACACATGCGCATAAACACAATATAAAGTATTAGTGGTCAACAATTTAGTATATGGTGAAGGACCATCACGACTATATGGAGTTTCCCCCCAACCAATAACTTGTAGCTCATCCTCGACCACAATCAACTCACAACCAACATTGGTTGAATGTTGGGTTAGGAGAGTTGGTTTCTTTGGAAATGGTCAATATTAATGTCAAAAATGAGGAGGAGGCTAAGTGTGTTTTCATTCTCATCATTCACAGTGTTGTATATTGTCCTTCTGGTGAAACATACCATTGTCATACTGTTGTTGGATATTTCTCTCCTATGGATAGGTGAGTTCTCCCTTGGATCTACCCTTGATCCAAAACAAATAGTAGGATAGATCACTATGAGGTTTTTCTAGATCTAATTAGATTTCATTCCTTTTACACTAGAGGGAAGAGAGGCATACCTTGTCAACCAACGATTGTCCTTATATATCTTGGCTGATGCAACTCCAGAGATCTAGCTCCAACTCCTGCAATATGCTTCTTGCACACAAGTGACAAACAAATACCAATCTACAAACCATTCTAAGTTTTAGGAAATCCAAATCTAGTCTGGATCTAATCTAAGCTACCTAAGGCAAGATCAAATCTACCATACAAAGCTAAATACAACATATTTGGGAAGGGAAAAACCACATAGATCTATATATAAATCAAATGAAGGATAAATACATTAGTGTAGTCGTACCTTGAGTCATGATGTAGTCCTCCCTGGGTCCCTACTCTAGCTCCTCTCCCAACCCTCACACAAGTAAGGATGACCTGATATGAAGACTGATCTCTGTAGCATGTACCTATAAATGATTCTTCCTCCCCTTACCTTTGGAAGACCTTATTTATATAGGTTGGTGGAGGAGGATAGGGGATGGTTCTATATGTCTAGAACTCAATGAATCTCGATTGGATTGAGAGTTCCCAAGCTCATATCATGAAAGAAAAAACTCACCTAGCATTGATCTCCTCGAAACTCCTGAATTCTAAACGGCTACAAGGGTGATCATGGGCTACAATGGTTGTTAGAGACCTAACCTCCCTAATCCCTCACGTAGGCAGAATAATATATTTCCATGTAATAAATGCCAATATTAATAAGGCCTAGCAATAAGGAAGAATACGTCAAATGTAAGAAGACCTAATAGAAGTTTCCGCTTCTAGAAGGATCTTCCTCTAGATTGTTCTTTTGGATAGATAGATTTAGTATAAATAGGAGTAGAGGGTATGAGAAGTTTTGTCTTGAGAATTATTGTAATAGATTGTTGCTCTGTTGGAGGTTTCCCCCTCGAAGAGGCAAGCTAACATTGTTTCCTATCAATAAAGGTATTATTTTGGTGTTGTGGTTTCATCTATTATGTTGTTGCATTGTTATTCTTTGCAATATTTTTATTTTTGGCTATTATAATAGATCTGGTACCTTACAAGTGGTATCAAAACACTTTCCTTGGAAAAAAATTGTGGGTTAAGTTTTTTGAGGGTAGAGACGTATTTCGACGTCTTAAAGCTACAAAGATCTATCGTTCAACACATGAATCCACGGTTGGGGAAGCATACACGTAGGAACTACAAGTGGTACTTAAGCACACATTGTTGGCCACCCTTGTAACCCTTGTTGGTACCCCTTCGAGTGGTAGCACATAAAACAACACATGTATATAGATCAACCTAGATATCTTTAAGCCCTCCGTAGATAAACCAATCGACCGCCTGACTGCTATAGTTCCACTGAGAACAACACTCGGGAATATATTCTCTAGTACCTGGGTAGTCGGGTAGTATGACTAAGGGCACGGTCTAGCCTCCTTAGTTGGTGCCCTGAGATATTGGGACAAGTACTACTGTTGGACCTCACATGTATATAAGAGAGTTATAGCATAGGGAAAACCCTTGTCTATAGAAACCATGAATACCCTAACCTTTGGGATGGAAACATAAACATAATCGACAAGATCTATTGCTGTGCAATTGTACCTCCTACATTATGGTTGCAAAATTCCTACTCTTTTTTTCTTGTTAATATTTGGCCATTTCGTCACTGCAATATTATTCAGACTAGAGTATAACTCCGCAGGAGTAAAAAAAAAAAAATTCTGCATCCCACCAACACCTTTATTTGAGACCTATCCCATTGGATTCCTGTCTTCACCCTGATCACAGTCATACCTATCATTTGTCAATTTTTTTTTACGTGGACCTGATCCTTTTCTGTCACTCTTATTGGGCATCTATCCCATTGACTTCCTCTCTTTTCACTAATCATAGTGGTACGTCCAATCACCAGTAAATCATTTCTGTGCGGTCCCATTCCCCCCCCTGTCCCATCCCCATGGTACAAACTCGCAACCAATATTGGGAACAAAGTCTCACCACCTTGGCCAAATATCATGACCAAACCTAGAGTGATATCTCTTCCATTGTGTCTAGTATTGGTAACATCAACTCCCCACTTACTCTGCTCGAATCACTTCCCACAACCATCACTTAATTGACCGCCACTTGTCAACAATGCTAGGACACAATGAACACTTTGACCGCCTTGTTTAAGCCCACCCTAGATCCTTTCTCTTCTTCCACACCTTATAACCCTGATGGTTTTGAATCCTCTTAGTTCACTTCTTTCCCTCCCAACAATTTTCAGTGAGACCCGTGTCCCCTTCACGTGGAGGTGAACAAATTTGATGGCTTAGATCCCACAGGTTGGGTCACTCAATTGGAACACTATTTCTCTTTGTACGACCTTACTGATGAGTTGGCCAAACTAAGGTATGGTGTTATCCATCTAGATCCAGAAGGTTGGCAATGGAAAAAAAATGCCCTCCAAGGGTATGTATCTTGGACACAATTTGCTGTAGAACTTTATGAACGCTTTGACATTGACACCCACCATTTAGGTCGTTTGAAAAAGTTGAAACAATCTGGCACATTGGAATATTATAGCTGCTTTTGAGTGATTTGATTTCCGCATAGGGCATGTCTAATGCTTTTTTCCGAGAATTTTTTATCAGTGGCCTCAAGGATGATATCCGTGCCCATGTCCTCATAGCTTAGCCTCAAAGTTGGGTGGAAGCTACTAGAAGATCTAAGGAAGCACAACAGGTTGTCTCTTCTCAAACTAGAAAACCCTACTTTATTCCTCGCCCTAAACCAGTCACTCCCACTCCTTCATCTCCACTAAAGATCTAGAAATTGACCAGGGTAGAAATGGTTGAATGCCAACTCAAGGGCCTTTGTTATAATTGCGATGACAAATATTTTCCTAGGCACAAGTGTAAGGAACAAAATATTTTTATGGCCATATCTGATGATGTTTCTAAATATGATGTCAAGGCTCCCCCTTTGGCCAAGTCACATGAACCCACTGACATGACTCCACCTTTAGACCCTCCTAAAATTGAACTGGTCATTTCCCCGAATGCTCTCACTGGCTTCTCTTCTCCCCAAACCCTCAAGCTAATTGGTTACATTAAGCATCGAAGGGTCATCATCCTTGTTGACAGTGGAAACACCCATAGTTTTGTTCATCGCCGCATTGCCCAAGAAACTAATTTCTATATCCGTGCAATCAATAATTTTAAAATCATGATTGCCAATGGGGTCCATGAAATGTGGAGGGCATTGTGAAAATGTGTGTCTCCAAATTGGTCAGTACCACATGAAATCTCATATGTTTTCTATCAACATGGGTAGTTTTGACATTATGTTGGGTGCCGAATGGCTAAGGACTCTGGGTCCCATTCTCATGGATTTTAAGGAATTAACCATGCAATTCAGCCAGGAGGGATGAAAATATAAGTTCCAAGGCATCACAACAAGTTCCCCTGGGATCATTAGTTCCCATCGCATGGAAAATATCCTAAAAAAAGGTCATTCCAACATTATTGCACAACTCCATTCCATTCACACTACTGAGACACCCTCTGTGCCACCGTACCTCCAATCCATTCTCTCCAAACATTAAGTTGTTTTTTCCACTCCCTAGGGACTTCCTCCTTCCCATGGCGTTCATGATCATTCCATTCCCCTTGTCCCCAACATCCTTCCTCCCAATGTCCATCCCTTTGCCCAAAAAAATGAAATTGAGATTTTTTTTCAAGAATTGCTCACCACAAGCATTATCCGTCCTAGTATGAACCCATATTCTTCTCCTCTGGTCATGGTACTTAATAAATAAGGCTCTTGGCACATGTGTCTTGAATTTCGCACCATCATCAAAGACAAATTTCCCATTCCCTTCATTAATGATCTCTTGGATGAATTTAGTGGTGACTAGTTCTTTACTAAAATTGATCTTCATTCTGGCTACCACCAGATACGTATGAAAGAAGCAGACATTCCTAAGACTGCATTTCAAACTCATGAGGGCCACTATGAGTTTTTAGTCATGCCCTTTGGCTTGTGTAATGCTCTCTCCACTTTCCAAAGCCTCATGAATCATGTCTTCCGTCCTTTTCTCTGTCATTTTGTCTTATTTTTCTTTGATGATATTCTCATCTATAGTAAAAACTGGACAACCCATCTTGCTCATTTGGATCAAGTTATACATCTACTTTGCCAACACCAAATTTTCCTCAAACAATCTAAATGTGATTTTGGAGCCTCAGAAGTCGAGTACTTGGGTCATATTGTTGGAAAGGAAGGCGTCAGGGTGGATCCTAAGAAGATTAAAGCTATGTAGGATTGGCCTCACCCCAAGAATCTCAAAAGTTTGTGTGATTTTATGGGTTTAACATGATATTATCGCAAGTTTGTTAAGAATTATGGAAAGATTACTGTGCCTCTCACTGCTCTCCTTAAAAATAATTCTTTCACTTGGACTCTTGCAGCTGATGAGGCCTTTCAAGTCTTGAAGGAGGCTTTGTGCACCACTTTGGTCCTATCCCTTCTTGATTTCACAAAGACCTTTGTCCTGGAATGTGATGCTTCCGAGAGAGGAATTGGAGTAGTCCTTATGCAAGATGGTCGACCTTTGGGATTTACCAAAAAACAACTGTCAGAGTGACATTTGGTCCAATAAATCTATGAAAAGGAAATGTTGGCTATTCTGCATGAAGTGGATCTCTGGTGCCCTTATCTATTGGGGAAACACTTCCAAATTAAGACAGATCATCAAAGCCTCAAGTATTTTTTTGGAGCAACGACCTTCCTCCTCGGAGCAACAAAAATAGGTGACTAAGCTCTTTGGAGATGATTATGAGATCATTTACAAGAAAGGCAAAGAAAATGTGTTTGCTGATGCTCTTTCAAGAAAATATGAAGATGAAGGGTCCCTTTTTTAACTCTCCTTCATTGTACCAGATTGGCTCCAAGATGTTCACCAGAAATGGCTACAAGATCCCAAAATTTCGCATCTAATCCAACAATTGCAAGCCAATTCTCCAGTTTCCCTCAGGTACTCTTGGCATAATGATGAGATTCTCTACAAAGGCTATTTGTACTTAAGTAAATAGTCACAACTTAAATCCACAGTGCTTTCTGAGCTTCATGCTACACACACAATTGGGCACTCAAGGTTTACCAAAGCCTATGATTGGGTCAAACATTCTTTTTTCTAGGATGGTATGAAACAAGACGTTTGCACTTTTGTGGCAGAATGTGATGTTTTTCAACACAACAAGGGAGAAACAATCAAAGCTCCTGACACACTACAACCTCTTCTGATTCCACCCGCTATTTGGAGGGACATCTCTATGTATTTTATTGTGGGCTTACCTAAGTCAGCAAATAAGTTAGTCATCATGGTGGTGATTGATAGTGTTTCCAAGTATTCTCATTTATGTTCTCTTCAAAACCCATTTACCGCCTCCACTGTGGCTCAACGTTTCATGGATCATGTATTCAAGCTTCGTGGCATGCCTCATTCTATTGTTTCTGATAGAATCCCACTTTCACCAACAATTTTTGGCAAGAATTGTTCAGGCTACAGGGCACCCAATTGCATCTTGACACAACCTATCATCCCCAGAATGATGGTCAAACTGAATTTTTCAACAAGTGTTTGGAAACATCTTTGAGGTGTTTTGCATCTGAAAGGAAAAATAAGTGGGCTCAATGGTTACCACTAGCTGAATGGTGGTACAACACTTCAATGGTTAACACTAGCTGAATTTGTTCATGGCTCAAAATTGCATGAAGCAACATGCAGATCAAGGTCGTTTCGAACGTCAATTTGTTGAAGGAGACCAGGTGTTTCTTCGACTGCAACCTTATAAGAAAACTTCACTCAAGGATGACCATTGTCAGAAACTGGCACACAAATTTTATAGTCCTTATACAGTTCTCAAGCGCGTGGGACAGGTGGCCCATCAGTTATCTTTTCCCAGTCATTCTAAGCCCCATCCTATTTTTCATGTCTCCTGCTTAAAGAAGGCAATTGGAACTAAGTGCCAAACTCAAACCAACTTTCCCAAGTTGGATGAAGAAGGCTCCATCTGTTTGCAGCCACAAGTAGTTTTGGACTAGCGTGAGCGTCATCTTCGTTAGTGCACCATCAAGGAAGTGTTATTCTAGAGGAAAAATACAACTCCAGTAGATGCCACCTGGGAGCCAACTACCATTATACAACAATTTCCTCATCTCAAGCCTTGAGGAAAATAAATTTTTTAAGGGGGAGGGAATCTTAGGGACCTAACCTCCCTAAGCCCTCACGTAGGTATAATAATATATTTCCATGTAATAAAGGCCATTATTAATAAGGCCTAACAATAAGTAAGAATAAGTCAAATGCAAGAAGACCTAATAGAAGCTTTTGCTTCTAGAAGGATCTTCCTCTAGATTATTCTTTTGGATAGATAGATTCAGTATAAATAGTAGAGGGTATGCATAATTTTTTCTTGAGAATTATTGTAATAGAGCATTGCTCTGCTGGAGGTTTCCCCCTCAAAGAGGCAAGTGGACATTTTTTCCTATCAATAAAGGTATTAGTATGGTGTTGTGGTTTCATCTATTATGTTTTTTCGTTGTTATTCTCTGCAATATTTATGTTTTCGGCTATTATAATAGATATGGTACCTTACAATGGTGCAACTAGTGATCGGTCATGGGCTACCAATTATGCAACATGCAATCGATCATGCTTTTTCAAGAAATCATAACACAACCGCTCTAAAAAATGATTGAAATCCAATGATCCGAAATTGATCTTTAAAGACTTGGTTAAGTTTTAAGCATGTGTTCAATTACCAATTAGGAATGAAGGAAAGAAGAATAACTTAATAAGATATTATAGCAGCCATCATAAATAAATGAAAATCAGAATATAAGCACAAAGAACAACAAACCATAACAACAAAGTTGTTAACAGAGTTCGACAAGATTGCCTACGTCTCCGGGCCTTTGTCTCAGTGGGTGAGGCTTTCTTATTTCTCTTCAATGCTTCAAAAGTACATCAGAAAAGTGTCAAAAGTATTACAATCTGGTCAATATGTGTTCTTCTCGACCTCAATAATCCAACACAACTAACGACACTGAAAAAGGTAGAGCATAGCCCCTAGAATTGGCCTCTAAAGTTTTCTTCCTCAATGGCGTCCCTACATAAAAATGACTTCAAGATTCATATACTCATCATCATTCTGCCAATATGAACCTCTTGTTATGTCAAAAACATCTGATTTATATATATTTTGAGTTGGTATCCTCCTCCCAAGATTTGGCCTCAAATCGGGCTCTAGATCCCCTAAAAATGACCAAAATCCTCCAAAATCAGCATAAAAATCATATTACAAAGTTCAAAACCCAAAATTGCAAATAATTTAGGGGCATCCCCCTTTCTCCGGGCCCCTGGTCATATGGGAGCTACAATATGGCCTCGGGCTGGGTGTGCCCTGGTCTTTATCCCTTGGTATTCAGATAAGGCCCCCTTTCCAGGTCGTATGGCAACCATGTGGTCTGGACTTAACCCTCACGTGCTCCAAACAACTGGCTCCTGGTTCGTAGCCCCCGATCGCGTGGGGTGCCAAGTGGCCCTGTGTTGGCCCCCTTCGACTGAGGCTTAGCCCAAAAAAAACTACGCCACATGCAATTTAAAACAATATTCCACCATTTGTTTGAACAAGAACCATAATAGCTCGGTTGGCTAACACATTTGGCGTAGTCTATTTCCCATGCCGAGGTTGGGGGTTTGAGGCCGATGAAATCGCAACCGAATTTTTGGCCTAGCTAACATTGGAAAAATCTGAGGTGCCACGTGGTGCCCTCTTATTGGGCCATGTGTCACCCTGTGATTGGCCCATACGATACAGTTAACACCCAGTCAATATGCATGATCAACTATCGTACAAACATGTGTCGTGTCGCGTCAGCATCCGTACTGTGAAGTTAGCATCCGTACTGCCCAATCACCTTTCCACGTCATCATCCGTACATCTTAGTCACCCTTCCACGTCAGCATTCGTACATCCACATGTCGTCCGTACTGGCATGTGTCAACCTATAATTGGGCCACATCACGTACGGAATTCCATGTGTCATGTCCGTACACTTCCACGTGTCAATTATGTACTGGTCCAACTCAACCCGAAAATGCCAAAACCGAGTGACATTCTCGTGCTGCCATGTGTCCTTGATGATGTCATCATGAAATCACCTGTCGTACTACTAATGTCAGCAGTATGACTTGTTGACTTTGACAAGTTGACTTTTTACCTATTTGGGAAATCGATCAGAACGTGATATCTTTTGCATACGGTGTCCATTTGCTAAAAGAAAAAATATATTGCCAGAATCAATGCGACGAGCCAGACACAATTGCACTGGTTTCATCTGATTCCGAGAAATTTGATTTTTAGGCCTTCCTGGATCAATTTTGGATCATGCCTCCCCACTAAGACTTTTTGATCGTCTAAAAGGGTATTAACTAGTCATCAAGTGTGGGATAGGCCAACCCACTTGTCCTTTGTCTTTAAAATCCATCCTTTGCACCCATCACATCATAATCAATTGCAAAACAACCGTGACAACTGACAACATATTGTTAACCACTTGTACTCTTTCACATCTTACTGAAGCCACTACCATTCATGTTGAAAACATTAGCAGCGATAACATCATAAATATGACTGCAAATGAGCTAATATGTTTGATGTGCTTGCATGACATTATCTTATCTTGAAGCAAAGTATGATTGAACTTCCATTCTACAACCATCTCGTGTTCATGCTTAAGATCAATTGCTTTATTTGGCACAATTATAGGCGTGTTTCTTTCATAAGCCACCTTCCTTAATTGTTCCATTTTTTGAAGAGATTGATTTGATTTTAAGTGATGAGCATGTACAACATATTCATTGTCTTCTTTAGTTAAGTGATATTGATTCTGTTCCCTGTAGAAGATTGCTTTGTGATCATACAAATAAGGGCTGTCTAAGACCTTTCACATTCATTGGGTGGCACCACATCACACGTTACCTCATCCACAAAATTTGATGAAATTGTAAACTTTAAAGTGCATTGCTTTGTTATGTGAAATTTATGATTGTTTCTTATCCATTTAAGTGAGTAAGGTTTATGATGTAGCATAGTTGTCAATCAAATTATATTGAGATCCACTATCTATCAATGTGTCGATATTAGTATGTTTCATTATGACCCTTCTGAAAAACAATTTTCTTCTAGAATCATATCCATCACCAATTTTACCTGTCAAACCAACTGCTGTGATTTTAGTCTCATCACCTGAATCATATCCTGAGTCTGTTGGCCGTGTTGCTGTTGCAACTGTTTGCCTCCCTTTCTTTTCTTTGAACCATTTTGGTCTCTTCTCTGGGTGAAATTGCCAGCAATAGTCACCATTGTGCCCTTCTTTCTTGCAATGCTTGCAAGAGAGCTTCCCTTCCTTCATTGTCACTGAATTTTATTTCTTTCCATTCCCCTTCCTTTTGTCCTCTTTCCTTGAAGATGATTCCCCTGATACACCAACTCCTGTTTTCGCTGCTTCAATGTATGTTGCATGAACATAAACCTCATCAAGATTAGTAGGTCCAAACATAAATACAGTGTTACGAATATGTGTAGGTAAACCTCCTATATACTTCATAAGAGTTTCTTGGGTATGTAATGGAATATTTAACATTAATTCCATCTTTCGAAATTCATCTGTGTATTCTTGCACTGTTTGTCCCTTTCTTAGTTTAAGACTTTTCCATTCAATTAAAGCTTTCTCCTTATAAACCAAAGGACAAAATTGTTTTCTAAGTGCAAAAAAAAAATCTTGCCATGATGGAAATACTTTACCAACTTGCTGTGTGCCATTTTGGAACTTACTTTGCCACCATATGAGTGCCGTGCCTACAAGCCAAAGCGATGCCAACTTGAATTGAGTTGCCTCATCTTTGATTTGTTGCACACTACAATAAACTTCCATTTGTCTGACCCAGTTATCAAGCCTCTCAACATTGACTTCACCATCATACATAGGCAATTCAAATTTCACATCAAGCTTAAGTAAAAGCATATCATGTTTAGGTTTATGAGAATGTTTTCTTGTGGTGGATTTTGAACTTGTTCTTGAAGAAGAAGAAGATGATGGAGAAGAAGGAGGTGAAGGAGGAGTTTTAGGAGGATCCTCTCCTTCTTCACTTTTGTATTGTTTTTAAGATTCCCCTAGGAAAGGCCTCTTTCGTTCCAATTAATCTGCATATAATACCTTTACCATCTTAGACATGGAGAATAAAGTCTTTTGCAACTCTATCTCGTTTTGAGACATGCCTTCTTCCAATGCCATCTCCTCACTTTGATAATTCCTCTTTCTCAATCCAATATTTGGATCCCCTTCTACAATCTCACCTTCACCATGACTCAAATTTTCCCTAGTAATCATGCAAACTCAAACAACCAACTGTCAACCTGCTCTGATACCACTTGATCTGAAATTGATCTTTAAAGACTTGGTTAAGTTTTAAGCATGTGTTCAATTACCAATTAGGAATTAAGGAAAGAAGAATAACTTAATGAGAGATTATAGAATCCATCATAAATAAATGCAGATCAAAATATAATCACAAAGAACAATAAACCATAACAACAAATTTGTTAACGGAGTTCGACAAGATTGCCTAAGTCTCTTTGCCTTTGTCTTAGTGGGTGAGGCTTTATTATTTCTCTTCAATGCTTCAAAAATACATCATAAAAGTGTCAAAAGGTTTACAAACTAGTCTAGCTATTTTCTTCTCGACCTCAAGAATCCAACACAACTGATGGAACTGAAAACAGTTGAGTGTAGCTCCCGGAATCAACCTCCAAAGTTTGCTTGCTCAATGGCTTCCCTGCATAAAAATGGCTTCAAGATTCATATACTCATCATCATTCTGCCAATATGAACCTCTTGGTCTATCAAAAACCTATTATTTATATATATTTTGAGTTGGAATCCTCCTCCCAATTGCCTCCCAGGATTTGGCGTCAAATTGGGCTCCAGATCCCCCAAAAATGTCCAAAATCCTCCAAAATCAGCATAAAAAATCATTAAAAATCATATTACAAAGTTTAAAACCCAAAATTGCAAATAATGTGGGTGCAACCCCCTTTCTTTGAGCCCTTGGTCATATGGGTGCTCCCATATGGCCTTAGGCTGGGTGCGCCCTGGCCTTTAGCCTTTGGTCTTCGGATAAGCCCCCTGTTCCAGGTCGTATGGAAGCCATGTGGCCTAGCCTTAACCCTCGCATGCTTGAAACAATTGGCTCCTAGTTCTTAGCCCTCAGTCGTGTGGGGTGCCAAGTGGCCCTACGCTGGCCCCCTCTGATCGAGGCTTAGCCCAAAAAAAATCACGCCACACACAATTTAAAACAATATTCTACCATTTGTTTGAACAAACACCATAATAGCCTAGGTGGCTAGCACATTTGGTGTAGTCTGTTACCCATGCCAAGGTTGGGGGTTCGAGCCCGACTAAGTCGCAACCGAATTTTTGGCCTAGCCAACATTGGAAAAATCTGGGGTGCCATGTGGCGCCCTCTGATTGGGCCACATGTCACCCAGTGATTGGCCTGTACGGTACAGTCATCACCCAATCAAAATGCATGGTCAGCTGCCACATCACTACCATATAGCCACATGTCGTGCCACGTCATCATCTATACTACCAAGTCACCTGCCTAGTCAACATCCATAATTCCAAGTCACCCTGCCACGTCAACATCCATACAACCCATTCACCTTGCCAAGTCGACATTTGTACAACCACATGTTGTCTGTACTTCCACGTGTCATCCTGTCATTAGGCCACATCACATATGGACTGCCATGTGTCACATCCATACACTTCCATGTGTCAATTCCATCCTGGTCCAACTCAGCCTGAAAATCCCAAAATTGAGTGACATGTGTCACCTCCTCATGGTGCCACGTGTCCCTGCTGATGTCATCATGATGTCATGCTGATGTCACCTATTGTACTGTTGACATCAACAATACGTCCTGTTGAATTTGACCTGTTGAGTTTTTACCTATTTGGGAAATCGATCAGAATGCGATATCTTTTGCACACAGTGTCCATTTGTGAAAAACAATATATGGTCGGAATCAACACAACAAGCCAGACACAATGGCACTGGTTTCGTCTGATTTCGAGAACTTTGTTTTTTAGGTCTTCCTGGATCCATTTTGGATCATCTAAGGTAGAAGAGTGTGTCTCAATGGGGAATCATTACTAGGTCTTCCATGTGTCCCTAAGGTGGAAAATAAAGCTATAATAGGTTCCCCCTATTGTGTGAGGTCATAAGAGGAACTGATGGTTGAAACACATTATGATAATGGTCAACAATGTGAAGCAATATAAGGAGAGAGCTAAGAGATCAAGAAGCCAAGGAGTACCTTCAATCATACATCAAGTATATACAGATCATCCTTGAGGTAGACATACCCATGATCGAAAGATAAACAAATCTTGGCTTCCAACACAATACAATGTGGATCCATGAAGTGAAATCCAAGACCATGGCTAGAAAAAGGTATATAGTGGATCAATGTCAACAAATAGATCATATCCACGAGAAAATATAACGTGGATATATATATATATATATATATATATATATATATATATATATATATATATATATATATATATATATATATATATATATATATATATATATATATATCAGGAAGACATTGAGTACCAATGAGAGTGCCCTCATAGCCTTCAAATTACTCATACAATAGTGATATATACTATCACAACTTGGGAGGGGTAGCATGAATGAGTGGTGTGGCCCCATACCTAAGGTCTTCATCCTAAGCCTCAATGATACAATTCTACATCATGCAAATAAATGAGATGATGCCGAGCATGGACATAGAAACCATTTGATTACTGATCATTGAGGTATACCATTAATAGACGCGAGGGAATGTACCGATGATGAAAATGGACCCCAAGGTACCTAGCACAATATAGTAAGTGTGAATAGAGGATATGATGTTGAACACTCATAGATGTTGACTTGGTAGCATTGAATCAAGAGCACCACTGATATAGTGCAACAACACATGAGGCATTGAAGCACTCTCCATAATGAATGGAAGAGTAACCTACCATAAGAGTATACATAACTCATATTGATGTGATACGATTCCCAATAAAGCTATAACCCAATTGTACGACAATGATGAAAACAAGTGCCATGTTCAAGGGAGACATGACTGACACTACCATGTTTGTAAATACAGATCAATATTTAAAACAAAATCCCTTAGTCGTTTTTTTACTGTCT
>ML782059.1:944303-967318 GCA_009831015.1 Picea engelmannii | reverse complement strand
GAGAGAGATAAAAGTGTGCTCGATAGTATCTTTTTCATTCAATTTTTACGAGCCTGAAAAAGAGGTAAAAATATACTCGTGAGGTGCATTTTTTATGTTTTAATGAGCATGAAAAAGAGTTAAAATTAAGCTCATCTTAAGAGAATGAGTGGCTTAACAACATGCATCTATGTTCCAGGTGCATGGAATCGACCTAGGAAAAATGAATGCAACAGGGTACTGGAAAGTGAGGTCCACTCATAGAAATAGTTCTCTCCATGTGAAATGGCCACAAAACAGAGGAAGGATAATGCAATTGGTGATATGTCAAGTGTGATTCCAATGGCGGTAAGTGGGATCAAGGAAATTATCAGTGCAACAATAGGCACCAAGAAATAAGAAACAAATGCATATGTGACCGTGAAATAACTAAAAGTGATGGGAATGCCCTCGAGATATGGCCAAAACATAGATGAAGATAGAAGAATGAGTAGATGGAAATCAAGGTGCTAACTAGGGCGTCCATGGAGGCTAGGAACTAATGTGCAAGTTATGATATGCAAAAGCAAAGTGGCTAATGTTGCAACCTGACAGGATAGAACCTAAGGTATTGTGACAACAAAGTGAATGGTTAATAATGCAATATGGTGATGCAGGAAAAAACCTATCCCTATATGCCAATTGGACACATGTACCTCAAGTTTAGTGGATATCACCGAAATCTCAAAATAATGTGATTATAGTCTTGTAACATGTCGGCAATTGGGTCCTAATGTCAAAATTCCATGGAAGAAAACTCATAAAATGACAAAAAACACTCGAAAAAGAAAATATCTAGAAGCAACTTACTTGGTGATTGTGGTGAAAAGGGTTTTTTTTGTCCCCAAAAGGTAAAGAACCTCTTCATGGTAAAAAAGTCATTTTCACACTTACCATTGTTGAAAATAGTAGGCTTTAGTGAAAAAACCTCCGTCGAGCTAGATCTTTTGGAGTAGATTCAATCATAAAAATTTTAAATCGTCGACGCCAGGTAATTCTTGAGTCCCTCCTCTTTGATTTCATTGTTTTTTTACTAAGTTTTAGTGGCTAGAATTTTTTTGGGAGAGATCACTTGAAGGCAGACTGTGTGGTCATGGGTTGTGCATTGGCTTAGTGGTGACTAGTCACATGCTGGAAATAGGCCAACTTGTGACTGATCACTCTATTGTCAACTATTTAGGCGTGACCACCCTTAAAAATTCTAGATCTATTGCATTTGCTCAATATTTTTCCAATTTTTTCTAATGGGTGATGTTTTTTGCAATGTGTAGGTCACCCTATTAGTATGATTGAGTGGAAGGAGCACAATCATGAGGCTGATGACTTAGCTGCACTATCAGATTGTGGGATGATAAAATTTTACCAATGCTAAAACATGTGGTCCCAACCACACTTACTAGACATGCTGGTTAAATATTAGCAACTTGACCAACAATGATTTAACGTAGAGGGTAATCATATGAGAATTGAGGTAGAGCACATCTATTTCACTACTAGGTTGTCACGACATGGGCTACCAGTGATACTATTAGGAGGTCCGGGTGGGATAGATCAATCAATTATGGACTACATCAAATAATGTTGCCGCCCGAGAGTAAGAAGAACAAACAACAAGCAATGCATGACTTCATATGAGATAAACATGAGTCAACCAAGATCCCACGAGTTTGGAGTCCAACCTGAAAACTAACCTGTGAATGCCAAGAGAAAGATACTCAGAAAATAACTCGATGATCACACTATATTCTACAATGTTATTGGTTGCGGGAGCAACGTGGGTGAGAAAATCACCCAAGCACCATAAACGATATTCCGGGTACTATGGATGGTGTTGTTTGCAAATCCCATGTAGATAAAAGTGGAATATGACATCTAAAAATCAAGCATAAAGCATGATAAGCATCAAACTAAGACAAACTATACACAAAAAAGGAAAATTGCAACACTCTAAAATATAAAAATACACTATGTACAGAGCATTATGTGGCTAGGTGGCCTAGGTATAATAAATTTTAAGGTATATCCCATTGTAAGGCTTCAAAAGAGGATTCCCATCATCGTAAACTAATTCATAGGCCCCTCTATGCAAGACACGTTTAACAATGTAAGGACCATGCCAAAGGGGTTCAAATTTACCTTCTCCTAACGTGTCATGGTTTTGGTCATAGACCAAAACCAAGTCACACTCCAAAAACACATGAGGCCAGATGGATTTGTCATATTGGGATTTTACACGCTTCTTATGAGTCTCATTGGCCAATGTAGCATCACAAAATTGTTCATCAAGACAAGCCAAATATAATAGACATTATTCCTCAACGAAGATGTCAAGAAAGAGTTCTATGACTAGTTTCAAGGATAGGATTTCACATTCAATTGGAAGGACTGCCTCTAGACCATAAAAAAGTTGGAATGGGGTAAACCCAATGATAGTCTTGGTTGAGGTTTGATAGGCTCATAATTTCAAAAACAACATGAGATGCTAGTTAGTCTTATGTTTCACTGGAATCCTTTGGATTATGAGATGAGATTGATAGCTTCGAATTGAAAATTTTCTTGAGGATAATAGGGTGTTTAGTTCTCATGATGAAAACCCAACTTGGCAGTGAGTTCGATTATCATCTTGTTGCAAAAATGGGACCCATGGTCCATCACTATTCTCTTAGGAACACCAAACCTAGTAATAATATGTTTGAATACAAATAAATCTGTTGTGGTGTCATTGTTGGAAAAGGTAGGAAATGACTCAATGCACTTGGTGAAGTAGTCGACAACCACAATAATGTATCCATGGCATTAGCTGAGGAAGGATTGCATGTCATAAAATCAATCCCCCATTTGGCGAAGGGACTAAAACAACCACATGATGAAGTGGAGTAGGGTAGGGTGGGAACACATTTTTCGAGTAAAGAGTTGAAAGGGGTGACACTTTTTGATAACATGCATGCAATGTCTAAAGATTGTGGGCCAAATGTATCCTATGCATAAAATATTCTAGGTAGTGGCCAACCCAAAGAGATGACTTTCACATGCTCCAACATGTCATTCATTCAAAACTCACTCAACGTCCTCCTGGACAAGGCATTGATGTAGAATCAAATCAACCCCTCAATGATAAAGAGTGACATCAATGATAAGGTAGTGTCTAGCCTAATGGTGCATGTGTCAACGCTCATCATGAGATAATTGAGGATGAAAGTGATGGGTTTGGAGATATACTAGGACATCCCTATACCGGGGATCAAACAAGTTAATGAGAAATAAGAACTTATTTGGGAATGATTCATTAACCACGGGTTCATTGTCGACTTAGGGAAGTTCAGACATCAACTCAATGAAATCCAAATATTTCTTGGAGTTAGAAGAAACGAACTCCAAGTCAAACTCTTGTAAGATCACAATCCACTTTGAGTATTTGTCCCCAATGATATGACGACTCACGATGTGTTACATTGGGTTGGATTTGGAAATAACGACGAACTTTTGCAAAAGTATATAATGTCGTAAACATTGGACAACATTCACATTTGCCAAGGCCAACTTTTCGACGTGTCAATATCATAGCTTTGGACTAGCAAGTCCTTTTCTAACATAGTATATGGCGTGTTCTTTTTGCGCACTGTCTTCTTAGAAAAGCACAATGCCTATGGTGGTTATAGAGTTTGTAAGGCGTCAAATGATCGTTGGGCTTGGTCGTCCCAGAAAAAATGCACAACTTTCTTCAGTAAGCACATGAAACCATTTGTTATCTTGGCATAGTTAACTACAAATCTATGCAAGAAGTTTTCCTTCCCTTGCAAACTTTGGAGTTGGCTTATGGTACGAGGAGGAGGAAGTTGGAAAATCACCTCAACCTCAAGGGATCTATCATGATCCCATACTTGGATACAATAAAGCCTAGCAAGTTCCTAGAGACCACACAAAATACACACTTATGTGGGTTCAAGTGTATGTTATATTATCAGGATCAGGTAAAAATGACCTGCAAATGATTAGGATGATATTCACGCCGCTTGGAACAAGCATCCAAGTTGTCTAAGTATTCCTTTACAATGTGTTTGATGTCATGAAACGTGTATGACGTGAGTTTCTAGAATTTAGCCTCAATTTTTTTAAGACCAAATGGAAACTTTCAATAAGAAAATTCACCTTAAGGATAAATGAAGGTAGTCTTGTGTTGATATGAATCCGATTATAGCTGGAGAAACCATCCACGAATGAAAATATTTAAACTTCTGGCACATTCATCGATAATATGATCAATGAATGGGGTAAAATAATTATCCTTAGGACAAGCCTTGTTCAGATGTCTATAATCAATGCATACCCCAATAATGCCTTGTTTCTTAGTGATCATAACAAGATTAGATACCCATTCAGTCAAGGGAATAAATAGGTAAATTGGGCACAAATAAGTTTTTCTACCTCTGCCTTGATAGCATCAACTTTTCTTCTCGTTTATTAGCCAAATATTTTACCGAATAGGCTTGGATCCACCATATGTTTTGAATTCATGCTCGACAATCATATGGTCAATTCCAGGAATTTCTTTGTATGACCAAGAAAAAACATCACAAAATTCTTTGAATAGGGTAGTATAAAGTTCGATTTCTTGGGGGTGGGGGAAAATCAACACCTATCAGGATGTGTTCCATGATACATTGGCTTATGTGAAATTTCAATGGGTATTTTTTTTGAAATATTAGCCAAATTCCCTTATGAAAATATGACTCTAGTCAAAATGGGAGATTGATACCATTGAACATTATCAGGAGTGACATGATTTTAATGTCATCTTCCAATTGTTCCAAATAAGGAAGAAATGATGCTTGATAGTTCATGTCATCCCATGGCCTATCAAGTGAATCCATTACTTCCATGATGGCCTCATCATAAGGTAACTCAGTATCTAGGAAATCATGCGAAATAGGAGGAGGAGTGATGGCTCATGAGGGCCTAAAATACTGATAGAATTCCACATCCTATTATAGATTCAAATAAGGGTTTGCAGTGGTTGATAGGCAATCTTAACCACTGTGAGTGGCATGTGAAATCCATAAGACTCAAATTCCTCAAGATGAGGTACAACCCAAGGATCAAAAGACCCAATGGATCCACTAGTAAAATAAGAGATCATATTGATAGGAGAAATATTTGATGAAGGGGGTAGCGGGGGAAGGGTAAATGTACCCATTGTTGGGGATTGGGTGTAACATGATACAAAACAAATAAACATAAGAGTATATAGTCGAAGAGGTATAACTTCAAGGAAAACAAGTGGTGTCCAAAGACACCGTTACAACACTTAAGCACAATGCATTGTGATCAGAACATCACAATGCATATTGAACACATACACCATGTTCAACATTGTCATATATCACTTGATAAGGACTCATCGGGTCTATTATTTATAGCCTATATATCTAACCAACTTCCTTGTAACTGGGAAGATCTTATCCACATACAAGCGTCGGTGGTTAGAGTTGAATCCATCAAATCCAGATTGTCCAGTCGACTTGACAAGGATGCTTTAACCGACCATCCATGCATATAACTCATAGTCGATTTCTTAGTTGGTCAATCCAATGATCGTCTATCTTTGACTTCTGGTCAACTGTCTGACTGACAAGCTTGTTGAGTACTCAACCGACTAATGTATATATATGGTTAATTTCCCGGTTGACTATTTTCAGATGTGAGTGATTTCCCAACTGACTGTTTCCAGTAGAAGTGTGATGAGCAATCAGAAGCTAAGGTTCCAACACCCCCCCATTAGCACATAAATCTAGATATTTAGGAGGTAAAATTAAGTCAATAGGACACCCCCATAATTGCAGCTTCCTTAAGACCAAACATTGAATGGAGCTTGACAGACTTAGCTTTAGACAAAGGTTTTTTAAAGATATCAATAATTTCATCATGTGTTCTACAATAGACAAGAGATAAAATGTTCTCTTGAACCAACTATCGTAAGTAGTGAGCATGGATCTCAACATGTTTCATCTTACTGTGGGAACCATGGTTTTCAATAACCTGAATGACACTCTGATTGTCGCAATAAAGTGTAGTTGAGGTATGTACAAGAAATCCAAGTTCACCAAAAATTTGGTGAATCCATACTTCCTCTGTACTTGCATGAACGGTGCCATGATATTCTGCTTCTATAGTCGACAAAGAGACTAGCTTCTATTTCTTGCACAACCAAACCAATGGTCCAGTACTGAAGCAAAACACATAACCATAAGTAAAATTTTGATCATCACTTTCGCTTTCCCAGTCAGAGTCGACTAAGCTGACCAACGAATCCCAATATGAGTGGTACATTTGAGATAGTGAACAATCCTTTTGACTACTTTCTAGTGGATTTCTCTAGGATCATGCATAAAATGAGAAATCACGCTAACAACAAAAGTGATGTCATGTCAACTGTGAGTAAGATAAATGAGATTGTCAACTAGTTGTCGATAGAGAGTAGCATCAACTTTGGGAGTTTGACAAGTTTTACTCAGCTTAAATCCATATTGACAAGGAGTAGAATAGAGCATACAATATGACATATTAAAATGTGTCAAGAGATCTATTACATATTTAGATTGAGAAATGAAAAAACAATCAGACAATAGTAATACTTGAAGACCCAAAAAGTAATGCAAAATACTAATATCTGTCATGTCAAAGGAGTCAACAAGTTGTTTCTTCAATCTAAGAATGAAATCATTGTTATTTCCAATTATGAAAAGGTCATCAACATATACAACAATAATCAAGGTTTTTCCATGAGTATGGAGTACATATAAACTGTGATAAGATTCACAATGTTTGAAACCAAGTTGAAGAAAGAAACTATCGATCTTAGCATATCAAGCTCTAGGAGATTTCTTCAAAACATAAAGAGACTTTTAAAGTCGACAAACCAAGTTAGAATCTGCCACAAAACTAGGAGGTTGTTCCATGGAAATTTCTTTAGATAGGTCTCCATGAAGAAAAACACTCTTCACATCCATTTGGTGGATTTTCCATCCAAATCGAGTAGCAAGAGAAATAATTAGTTGAACAAAGTTCATCTTTGCAACCAGGGAAAAGGTATCAGTATAGTCGATGCCTTCTTGTTGAAAAAATCCCTTCAAAACTAAGCAAGATTTATGATGCTCAACAACGCCTTCAGAGGTAAATTTGGTATTGTAGACCCACCGACACTTCACAATGTTCTTCCCTTGATGTTGGGAGCTAAATCCCATGTGTGATTCTTCAATAGAGAAACCATTTCTATCTGCATATCCTACTCCCATTCATGTTTTCCTTGTGCATATGAGTAAGTAATAGGATCATAGGTTTCAAGCACACAAGTCATCAAAGCAACATTTGCATTCTACTTGTGACTGCGATTGACCAATCGAAGGAATGAAAAATGGAACATGAGAACCTGAGTCGGAAACAACATCAAAGTGATCATCATGTAATAATACAAAGGAGGCATTCATGCTAGAAGACTTCTCATAAAGCCATACATTTCTTCAGATATTGATTTGTCATTTGATGGGGTCAAACAATTGATAATATTTTGACTCTTTAGAGTAGCCCATAATGATGCAATCATGACTCTTTGCATCCAATTTCATTCTACAATCATCGAAAATGTAGCCCAAGCAACACATCCAAATATAGGGAGGTAGTTGAATGAGGGATTTATTCCACACCTTCATTTGATTAGAGTCACCGAAGGAACAAATCGAGTCACAATATGATTGAGTAGATATTTTACACAATAAAAGCTTCATCCCAGAAGTGAGGAGGAAATTATTTGGCATGTAAAATAAATCTAGCCATTTTAACTAACGTCTAATACTTGCGTTCTGCAATGCCATTTTGCTAAGGGGTATGAGGAACCGACTGCTTCCAGTCAATACTAGATCGAAGAAGGTATTCTTCAAAATGTTGATTCATATAATCACTATTGAAATATTGTAACTTCAAAGAATATTCTACATGAGAGAGAGTTGAATAATATTATTATATTATATTTAATTAGGCCCTATTATGCCTTTGTAAAAGTCGGCCCTATTGTGCCTTGACAATTAAAAGTAAATTAAGAGGGAAAAGGATAGGTCGACCCAGACCTAATTATAGGCTGGCTAGGCTACTATTTATAAGAGAGGTCAACGCCTCATTTGGACACACTCACTCATGTGCTCTGCAACAAGAGAAAAAAGTGCACAAGTCTTGGAGGAGTAGTTGCTACAACTGGGGGTGACATCAAGGAGGGTTTTGGTATATTTCTTGGTATCTCTTGGTTAAGTGGTGCACTACTCTTTCCTAGTGAAGGAGTAGAGGAGGATATTCTGCTTTGTTTCTTTGGTTTATCTATATTGAGGAAGTTTTTGCTGGGTTTTCTCCCCCATGAGGGTTTCCCAAGATAATATGTGTGTCTCTATTGTTTCCGTGATTGCATCTCTTTCAATGATCTTATTTATACAACTAATGTGCTAAATGATTATAATAATAAAGAATAACCGTAACTACTAGATGTATAAGTAAAACTTCAACATGGAATCAGAGCAGGCCTAAAAGAGACCAACTCACAGTTTATAAGAAGTGGATAGCTTCAGCTCCAAGATTCAGTTTTAGTATTGCAACTGCTGAAAAATTAGGTTTTCTGCATAAACCCTAAGTGTGACGCTTTCCTTGTTGAGGAGGAAGTAGGAGAAATTAACCTCACCTAGGAACTCTCCCTAGGAGGTAGCATCTAGTCCCTGGATTAGAATTCCGAAATTTGAAGTTTGAAAAATTAGGGTTTCCTCATAAAACCCTAAGTTGCAGTTGCAGTTGCAGTATCAGTTGAAGTTGTAGTTGCAGTTGTAGTATCAGTTGCAGTTGCAATATCAATTGCAGTTGCAGTATCAGTTAAAGTTGCAGTGCCAGTTCCTTCATGCTAGTTGCAACACCAATTGCAATGCCAACACTAGTTGTAGTACCAATTGTAGTGAAAGTTTTTGTTAAGTGTTGGAACTGATTTCTATTGTCCTAGTGTGCCTTACCCTAGAAAATATCTATCTAACTTTAAGTTACAAGTTGAAGCACCTTTGAAGTTTTTAAAGATTCGTTATTGCTTTCCACTGTTGTCAGATGGTGCATTACGTGCCGATGCTGTCATAGGTATGTACTTACATATGTTTAAACTGTATCATTATTTTAAAGGGTATTTGCAATAGAAAGGATCTTTTGTCTAAACAACAATCGTAGATCCAGAGGGATCTCATATCCAACACATTCAGAGGAATAATACACGCTAGGTTTGATTAATTTGATATGCCTTTACTTTTTATGGAATTATTGTAATCTTATTAATATCCAAGTTGCATTTTGATATGTTGAAGTCATCATACTAACCATTGGTCAAAATTAAAGTCAAAGTATTAGATTGATTAAAGTTGAGATTATAGAGTTTATTCCGTAACTCAGATTTCTCTCAAGATAACATATTGTCTTAGTAGAAAGAACATGTTGAAGAAAATACTTGTCATCTTGAATGAGGGAGATTTGAAAGAAAATAAACACACTCATTCTTGAGGAAAAGACGGTTTGATTGATTAAATTGATAATATTCAAATTTACACAGATCAAGTTTGATAACTGATAAACACTATAGTTGTGATAAGCATTTTTTGAAATTTTTTATTATTGAATACTTGGTAGCATGTGAACACTATTGATATAACTGCTTACTGTAATCATTTACCAGATATAACTAACATCTCCTCTAGGAGTAACTTCTTGTTTTGTTTCCAGGTTACCATGGAGGAACGATTGATCACAACACTAGAAGAGTGTTGTTCTCATTTATTATTATTTTGTTTCTTACTTTTGATCCTTGTTTCGGGCATGTCACAAGTGATAGCTTTGAAGGAGCTAATGTGACGATTATTGTCACTATTATTTCTATTATTATTATAAAGAGTATTATTATGGTCTACTGTTTCTCCCTTGTTGTTCTTGTTCCGGGCAGGTCACAAGTGATAACCTTGAGGGAGCTATAGTGATGATTGCGGGAGGAAATATATTAGATGAGACATGGAGTAGACTATCAAAGTTGTATATATGACTGTATACATCCATGTATCGAAGAAGAAGAAGCTACTTTTTCTAGATACATAACATCTCATATGGAGACAAATCATGAGGAGAAAAATGATCCAAAGATGACCGAACAAATCCATTTGGTGCAATTAATCACTCTTCAGATCATCAGGAAGAGTTAGTAGATCCATAAGGGCCTAACCAGAATCAATGCAGTAACCAGAAAGAGACCGACATGGGCCCGTGAAAATTTGCAGGATGAAAATACATATAACATTGAAGAGACATATAAGAGGAAGAAAATGGCTCCAAATATTATATAGACTCAGAGGGAGTCAAGCTTCAGAGGGAGCATGGAGACTCAGATTAAGCATGATCTCAATGAAAGTGTTCGATAACATAGGTATTCAAACAAAGGACGAACACCTTCAGTAACCACTCAAACAACCAAATCAAATATCAACACACCGATGTTTTGACATGGTAAAACCCCTACGGGGAAACATCCATGGCCCCAACCAACTCGACCACTTGGAGAATTTATTAATGCAAAAGAAAAATATTATAAAGAGATTTTACAAGAGATTTTCTCATAATCAATCATCGGAAAATGACCCTCCATGCTCTTTAACTAGAGATCATGGACCAATCGGGTGCTAATCCATGGATCAATGGCTGTAAGTTTGAGGAGAATATGAACCGTTGGATTTCGTAACTACAAATGCATACTAATTCATACTAAAGAAACACACTAAGAAACACACTTTTACCTAACAACACATTAGACCAAGTAGATCTTAACTAACTCCTAAGTGTCTAAATATCCTAACATTCCCCCTTAAGAACAACTTGGGATAATATTGAAGGATTTACAATAGTGACACAATAAGAGAAGGAAGGAGACATTAGAGCCTATCCCCCCTTGATGACAACTTCCTAAACTCCTAACATAGATCTAAGTTTGGAAAAATTCGCTTCTGTAAGAGACTTTGTAAAAATGTCTGCAACTTGATCTTCTGTAGGGAAAAATAACACTTCAATAACTTGATCATGAATGAGATTTCTGATGAAGTGCATGTGTAGCTCGATGTGTTTGCTGCACTGATGTTGAACTGGGTCTTTGGAGAGCTTGATTGAACTCTAATTGTTGCACCAAAGTCTGGTCACATGTTACAGCTGGAATCCAAACTTTGAAAGGATCTGTCGAAGCCACAAGGCTTTCTAACTTGCATTTACCATTGCTCGATACTATGATTCTTCTGAAGAAAGATAAATACCATGTTGTTTCTTAGAGGTCCAAGTGATATGTCCCGAACCAAGGCTGAAAACATAACTTGTAGTAGAATTCTGATCATCAGGTTCTCCATCCCAATCTGAATCAGTGAAACCAACCAATAAAGGAGTCCCCCTTGAATTGTAATGTATCCTGAACTGAACTGTACCACAAACATAATTAAGTATCCTTTCATCTCCTTTCCTGGATTTCATGGGGTGTTTGCATATACCGGGCAACAAGACCAACAAAAAAGGAAAAATCATGACATATATTAGTCAAGTATAAGAGGCTACCAACTAACTAACGGTACAAGGTGGCATCAATATTGGGAGAAGTACATGTGGTAGTAATATTGACTCCACAATGGAAGGGATAAGGGGATGGTTTACAATCATCCATGTGAAAGCGACGAGGAAGGTCACAAGCATACTTGGACTCGGAAAGAAAAATTCCTTCAATGGTTTGCAAAACTTGGAGGCCAAGGAAATAGTGAAAAAATTCTAAGTCTGTCATTTCAAATTTCTTCTAAAGGTTGGTTTTCACATGGTTTAAAAGTTTTGAGTCACTACCAGTAAGGATAAGGTCATCAACATAAAGGACAAGGATTATGAGATGGACTCCTATTTTCTTAGTATACACATTAGGAATAGAATGACATCTAGTGAATCCAGTGTCAATAAGAAAGTTGTCCATTTTGGCATACCAAGCTCGGGGATCTTGCTTAAGACCATAAATAAATTTCTTAAGGTGACAAACAAGGCTAGAGTCATTTTGGACATAGCTAGGAGGTTGTTCAATGTATATTTCTTTTTGCAAATATCCATGAAATAAGGTGGATCTAACATCCATCTGATGGACCTCCCATTTATGTGAGGCAATAAGGGCAAGAACAAGGTTGATGGAATTCATTTTGGCTACAAGGGAAAATGTTTCATTATAGTCAATTCCTTCAACTTGGGAAAATCCTTTGACAACTAACCGAGCCTTCTGTCTTTCAACAATTCCATATGATGCATACTTAGTTCTGTAAACCCATTTACATCTGATAAGTTTTCTTCCTTTTGGAAGAGGTACAAGATCCCAATTATCATTTTCCATTAAAGAACGATACTCTTCATTCATTTTTGTATCCCAATCTGGATGACCTGAAGCTTCTGCAAATGTCTTTGGATCACGAGTCTCTGAAACTTGAGCCAAAAGAGAAGAGGCTTGCTAGAACTGTGAACGTGTCTGACACTGATACGAAGGATCACCGACAAGATCACCAACTGCTTCTCATGTTGAACATGCCCATCTAGGAAGCGGTGGAGCTGGTGCTGGTTCAGGTTCAAAGGACTCATATGGAGGAAGGTGAGTATGCGGAGGTGGATTTTCATCCTCACTGTCATCATCTGAAGAAGAAACCATAATAGGAGCAAAATAAGGCACAAATTCCAAAGATGGATTGCAGGACGAAGAAGACACAGTTGTCGAATTAGGCTCGTAGGCCAAGAGATTTTCATCAAATTTAACATCTCTTCTAATAATAATTTCTTTAAAATGTGGTTGAATAAGTCTATAACCTTTGACATCTTTAGAATAACTAAAAAATATACACTTCTCACTTTTATGCTGCAATGCTTTCCTTTTCTCATCAGGAATGTGAGCCCATGCTATACTGCCAAATACATAGAAGTGACTTACATCTGGTTTAATTTTAGTCCAAGATTATTCGTGTATTATATTTTTAAGAGCCTTTGTGTGAGTGCGATTTACTATGTAATTTTCACAGTTGATGGATTCCGCTCAATACTTTAGACTTAATCCCTTAGATTGGATCATGCAATTAGCCATTTCTTTTAATGTGTGGTTCTTTCTCTTAACAACATTATTTTGTTGTGGTGTATATGGAACAATGTGTTGCATTTGGATTCCCTGTGTAGTGCAATAAATTGTAAAATTATTGTTCACATATTCACCTCCATTATCTGTTCTTAACCTTTGAATTTGATGTCCAGATCGCTTTTCTACAAGAGCCTTGTAGGTCAAAAAATTGTCAAAAACTTCGCTCTTAAGTTTTAAGAAGTAAACCCAAGTACGTCTGGAAAAGTCATCAATTAAAGTTAAGAGATACTTTCACCCAGAAAAACAAGGAGAAGAAAGTGGACGACACAAGTCACTGTGAACAATATACAAAGGGCCTGAGGCATGCCAAGAGGCACGTTTGTCAAAACTATCCCGATGAATTTTGCCGAGAACACAATCATCACAAACACCATCTCTGCATGAAACAAGAGGAAGACCAATCACCATCTGTTGATTACATAGTTGCTACAATGAGCGATAGTTTATATGACCAAACTGCTCATGCCAAAATTTGCTCAAGTCATCGCTATGAGCAACAAAAACTGATGGAAAATATGATGACCCAAAGTTTTCAAACTTGTACAACCTGGTAATATAACAAAAATTCCAGTTGCAAGAACATGCTTAGGATCTTTTAGATCCTTGATTACAACTTGGCGAGGTGAAAAATCTATGGTTTTACCTTCACTTGAATGAGTGATTTGATATATTGATAGAAGATTGCAAGAAAGACTTGGAACACATAATACATCATTGAAATGGCCATTATCTACTTGAACTATTCCAGATCCTACAACACTAAGAGATCTATCATCACCAACAAATATTTTCTTGGTGTTACATTCATTCAGAGAAAAAAATATGTCTTTATCCTTAGCCATATGATAAGATGATCCAGAATCAATAAGCCACTCATCAGAAGAAGAATTAGAAGTTGTATTAAAAGAAAAACCAGAAGCATAAAGTGCATGTCCATGAGAAGAAGAAGAAGAAGTAGAATCAATACTGATGTCGTGCTTCTTCATCGCTGCTTCTAAAGCTACCATCTTCTTGAAACATTTGGATTCATCATGACCATCTTTATCACAAAAGTTGCAATGTCTGACAATCTTCTTATATTTTTATCCTTTGTCACTAATAGGATCTAAAGTTGTCTGACTGGTTTTGGGACCCTTATGTTGCTTGTTGTTGTGGCGAGGATGTTGCTTCTTGGGATTCTTGGGTTTATCTTTCTGCTGGGTGACTAAGGCTTTGTTGGAGGTACCTGCAGTGCTGATCACTCCAGGTTGTACAAGCTTATCTTTCTAATCAAAGAATTACAAAAGGACTCAAGATTTGGTTTTGATAAGCTTTCCCTAGAGCCTCTCTCATGGAGAAAAAGGGAGATACAAACAAAAAATATGCACTATCGAGCGTAGAAAGAATAATATAGATGCAACACTCTTCCTCCAGCTTTATCTCACATTATTCACATAAAATTATGAGTGTTTTAAAATTAGATAGATAGTCTTCAATGCAAGAAAAATCATTAGGAATTAAAGTCAATATTTGATTTTCTAACTAATGTGCTCGAATAATATTGTGTTTACCAAACACAGATTAAAGCTTTTCCCAAGCTTCATTAGGGTCATTAATTTCTTTAAGGTGGAACCTTAAATAATGAGAGATGGACATTCCGATTAGTCCATGTTCTTCGTCACTCCTATTAGCCCATTTGACTTTCTTATCAAAATCACTATGTTCCTTTTCCTTTCCCAAAGTAATCTGGTACAAGCCTTTACTCAATAAATCCTCCATATAGGATTTCCATTGGAAGTAGTTGGTGGTGGTAAGAAAAATATTACTGGAAGAAGCCATATTAAATATGTAGATGATATGGATTTAAAAATTGAAACTAATGATTTGGATGGAAAGATCTCAAAAACTTAAGCGGTTTTGAAAAAAACGACATTGAAAACAAACTTCGGATGTGAAAGTTATGCCATTTAAAAAAAAACATAAACGATAACCAAAGTACCACGTGGTGGTGTAAGTTGCTTTATGGAGTGACCCAATTTTATAAAAAGAAGTGGGGATCACTTTTACAATGAAGTTACTTTATAAAATAAAGCTGCATGCAAAATAAATAACTCTAAAATAAAATATTAAAGCTACTTATAATGATTCACTTTTATACTTGAAGTGAAATACACTTTATAATGGAGCATGAACTCAAAACCTCTTACTTAATCAGACAAATTTTATCCAAGTGGAATAGAAAAACATATTGTATTGTTTAGCAGGAGGATTGGGGGTGTTGTTGTAGAATACGGCCTTGGAGAGCGTGCTAATAAAAAACTCTTTTCACAGAATAATTTTTTTTTTCTTCTCGATGACAACAAGAGTTAGATCTCAATTAGCTTATCCAGAAAGTGCACCGTTTCCTATCTATTTTTGATTTGCAAAGATCACATAGGGCATGGGGAAAAGAAAATACACATATCTAAAATAGTAGAAACTTGGAAACAAACAATATAAAACCGAAATAATACTCTGCAAAATTTAAAAAAGGGCGTATTCAGGCTTTATACCTCCGAAACTGGATGAAATGGCCGTATCTTGGGCAAAAGAAAACCTTTTCAAGTGAAATGAAAAGAATTCTTGACTGAAACGAGTGCTCTGAACACAATGGAACAGTCCCCTTATCCCAGAAATGTACAAAAATGGCATAAAATAGAGATGAGGCAACTCAGCTTCATGATCTCGATCTACAACAAGAGCGGGTCTTCAAACAGGCTCTGATACCATGTTTGACAACACAGGTATTCCAACAGAAGACAAACACCTTAAATAACCACTCACACAACCATATCAAATATCAACACGCCGATGTTTTGACATGGTAAAAACCCTATGGGGAAACATCCACGACCCCAACCAATGCGACCACTTCGAGTCGTTTATTAATGCAAAATAAAAAGATTACAAAGAAATTTTACAAGAGATTTTCTCACAATCGATATTTGAAAAATGACCCTCCATGCTCTTTAAATAGATATCATGGACCAATCGGGTGTTAAGCCACATATCAATGACAGTTAATATCGAGGAGAATATGAACCGTCAGATCACTTTATGTTGGGAACATATCATGACCGTTAGATTTCCTAACTACAAATGCATACTAATACATACTAAAGAAACACACTAAGAAACACACTTTTACCTAATGACGCATTAGACCAAGTAGATCTTAACTAACTCCTAAGTGTCTAAATATCCTAACATAAAGTTAGTGGCTTAGAGACTTTCATTCAAAAAGTATTCCACCTCAGATTTAGATAGGAGAAAGAGATGTCTTCCAGGACTGATAGACAAATGCCATGTGTTGAGAAGACCAGATCATAGCTTCAGATACTTCTAGGAGATATGAAATCTCTTGGGAAGATTCCCTTGTTTTAGTGACAAAGGAGGAAGCCAGTCAAAAGGACTGGGATATGGATTTTTCCTTGAGACTAGAAGGGAAATCAGTGGTGACTTCCAAGATTGATATACTAGATCAAACATGTTGCATATAACAATACAAAGCCTGATTTGTGTTTAGAGGATTCTACCAACAAAAGGGATAATACTATGACGAGACACTTGCTCCAGTAATCAGAAGAAGTATATATAGAACAACCATGATTGATTAAAAAAAATCGATGTAGTATCAGATTCAGAGGGAGAAAATGAATCTGTCATCATGATGGAGTAGAGGAGCTACTCTTAGAGTTCAACAACTACAGTGAGAGTGGAGCAGTAATTATTAGTTTAAGAAAAAGGAGCTGCAGGTGCAGAGTCCCAATTCCAGAAGGAACAATTGAAGAAAAAGTAGAGAACATACTCTTAGGTAGTGAAACAAATAGTGCTTTGCAGAAAGCACATAGAACCAACACATGATTATGCAGATTCAGTTGCAATTGAGCAATTTTACCAGGTTGGTAGAATGTGATGTGAAAATTTGGTTTTGAAATACAAGACAGGAAGACTCATGTCTGCAAGTTGAAGCAAGATCCAAGAGCTTGGTATGGCAGGATTGATAGTTTTCTAATGAGCTTGGGCTTTACCAAGAGTAAAGTTGATCCCAAATTTTACTTCAATATTGAGAATGATAGGCCATTTATATTGCTGCTATATGTGGATGAATTAATCTTGATAGATGAAGAAAAGCTCATCACATATTGCCGCTGAATTTGAAATGAAGGACCTAGGCCTGATGCACTATTTCTTAGGTCTTGAAGTATGACAGAGACCAGAAGATATTTTCCTTAATCAAGGAAAGTTTGTTGTGGAAATTATGAAGCGATTCGACATGATGGACTGTAAATCCATGTCCACTTCTATGGAGACGAATATGAAGTTATTGGATGATACTTTGTCAAAAATAGTTGATGTTACTCTATATAGATAGGTGATTGATTCATTGATGTATCTAATGAATATCAGACTATATATATGCTTTGCTGTGAACACCTTGAGTCAATATCTGGTGGATCCTAGACGTGTTCACATTGTAGCTGCAAAGCATGTGATGAGATACCTTAAGGGTATGTTGGACTATGGCCTCTGTTATACTGGAGATTGTGACTTCATATTATATGGCTATACTGATTCAGATTGGGAAGGAAGTGCTTCAGATAGAAAAATCACTTCAAGATATTGTTTCAGTTTGGGGTCATCCATGACTTCGTGGAAAAGTAGGAAGCAATCCAGTATTTCTCTCAGTATCACAAAAGCATAGTACATTGCATCATGCTCCGCCAGTTGTGAAGCCATATGGATTCAGAATTTGTTGACAGGTCTGTTCGATATGGATATGGAAGCTACCATGATTCTATGTGATAACCAGAGTTGCATAAAGATGACAGAGAACCCAATGTTCCATGATAAGATGAAGCACATAGAGATCCAATATCACTACATTCATGACATGGTGTAAAAGGGAGCTGTAAATCTCCAATATGTTGGCACATATGAGTAGGTTACATATGTTTTGACTAAGCCTTTGTCTCGTGTGAAGTTTGAGTACTTTTGAGACAATCTTGGTGTAGTCCGAAAGGACCTCCTTCATAAGGGGGAGTGATGCCGATGATACTATGGTATCCTGACCAACAATGGGTAACTTAGTTAGGATTTTATATCCTAGGGTACTGATCATCCCTAGGCATATCCCTAAGGTCCGGTAAAGACATTCTATCAGAGTACATGTGCATGTATATGCCAACTGTGGTCAGTAGTGGTAACTCATTTAGGATTCTATATCCTAGGGAATATTATGGTTCCTGGGTAGATCTCGAAGATTTGGTAAGTATGGTCCGTCAGAGTACCACATATGTTGTTTTTGATGCACCTGCCTCATTCTGTTGCCACATATAGATGCTGATGTTCCAGCTTCATACTGTTGTTGATTATGATGTTATTCCAACTTCATGTTTTTGATGATGATGATGTTATTCCAACTTCATGTTGTTGATGATGTTGATGTTCCAACTTCATGCTGTTGATGAGGATGATGTTACTCCAGCTCCATGTTACAAATGATGATGATGTTTAGTTTCTATTGATGTTGATGATGAGAAAAACTTCCAATGACCTATAGATATGACCAACAATGTTCCCGATGCTAATGCCAATGTCCCCTCCTCTTGATGATATATTGAGTCCAGTCAGTTGTTATTAATGTTGTCAGTAGAATACCCTTCTTGTTAAGGGGGAGTGATGAAATATTGTAACTCTGAAGAATATTATACCTGAGAGAGAGTTGAATAATATTATTCTATTATATTTAATTAGGCCCTATTATGCCTTTGTAAAAGTAGTCCCTATTGTGCCTTGAAAGTTAAAAGTAAATTAAGAGGGTAAAGTGACATGTCGGCCCAGACCTAATTATAGGCCAGCCAGACTACTATTTATAAAGAGAGGCCAGTGCCTCATTTGGACACACTCACTCATGTTCTCTGCAACAACAAAAAAAAGTGTGCAAGTCTTGGAGGAGTAACCGTTGCAACTGGGGGTGATGTCAAGAAGGGTTTTGTTCTATCTTTTGGTATCTCTTGGTTAAGTGGTGCACTATTGTTTCCTAGTGAAGGAGTAGAGGAGGATATTCTTCTTTGTTTATTTGGTATATCTATATTGAGGAAGTTTTTGCTGGGTTTTATCCCCCATGAGGGTTTCCCAGGATAATCTGTGTGTCTCTATTGTTTCTATGATTGCCTCTCTTTTAGTGATATTATTTATGAAACTAATGTGCTAAATGATTATAATAATAAAGAAGAACCGTAACTGCTAGATGTATAAGTAAAAATTCAACACTCACCACCTTTGTCTAATCTCAGGCACTTAATGGGTTGACCACATTGTTTTTTCAACAAAGGCCCTGAATTCTTTGAACTTTTCAAAGACAAGATTCTTGTTTTTTCAGAAAATAAAACCAAGTGAAATGAGAGAGATCATCATTAAAAGTCAAAATATACCTTACACCTACTAAGGAAGGTAAATTGATGCAACATACATCACTGTGAACTAGGTCCAATAGGTTCCGTGCTCGACATGCTTTTCTAGAGTCAAAGGGTGCTCGATGATGTTTTCCAAGCACACATCCTCTACATACTCCATTAAGGGGAAAAGTTTTAGGTATACCAACAACCATATACTCAGTGGCGAATGATTGTAAACTTTGAAAATTTAGGTGTCCGAGTTGTTCATTCCAAGTTCAACTTCATTCATTAGTGTGAGAAATAAGAGTAGTCATTTCAGATTCAGGTTGAGTCATGTCACAAAAATGATACAAATTATCCTTCAGGTCGAGAAACCCTTCGACAATAATCGCTAACCTTCAAATATGGAACAAATAATTGATTTGGACAAAGCTACACAAGATTACCTATTTGTGTTGATTGAGAAACTGACAACATATTAGTACTGAGGTTCGGTACATGATAAATGTCGACAATTATTCCATATTGATAGGGAATATCACCACGACTAGTAATTTCAAGAGCACAATCATCAACAACATAGATCTTTCTCTCCACAAATTTTTCTAAGGACGTGAACAAGGAAGCATCCTAAGCCATATGATGAGTGCATCTAGAATTGACTACACATTCATTTTGTGCAGAATGACAAAGAAACACTCTAGAAGTTCCGACTTGGAAGGTGAAATTATCAGCGGGTGCATGAATAACAAACATGTCTCCTTCAAGTCACTTGACCTTCTCCTCCACGCATCTCTCTTCTCATGGCCATTTCTCTCCATAATTCTAGTATTTCCACAGTATTGGCATGTCTTCTTCTTTTGATTCTGACATGGTGCATCTCTCTGCCCTTTAGGTTTCTAGTCAAGGCAATCGGGTCCTTGTATAGGGGTATCAAACTTCCCTCTTTCCTTGTGATTCCCTTGAGCAAGTGAGCTTGGTGTTTTTCACCAAGTTTGCCTTTATCTAGCAATCTATGTTGATCAATAATTAGTAAGCCAAAAAAGCTTCAAAATTATAATTCTTACAATCTTCCTTACGTTCCTTCCATTTGGTGTGGAAAGTTGAAACAAACATGCCGAATGGTGTTCTCAAATTCATCACGACTAGCTTGATGAGTTGTCCATATTTATTCATATAATTCTTTCCATATTCACCCAATTTCAACAGGAGTTCCTTCAGACGTGCCAAATAGTCCTTAATTTTGTCGAAATAATGAGGATCGAGAGAGATTATCTCTTTCTCCAATTGCATGATGTGGCTTTCATTGACTCTGTCGAATAGAGACTTCAAAATTTTCCATAATTGATGAGGGAAATCGATTCCTCTAGTGTGAAATCAAATCTCTCATGAGATATAGGTCATGATGACCCCCACAACATCATCCTTCTTTACATCAACAAAAAACTTCATCTAATCGTCTGTTGGATTTGGAATCACAGTCTTTGTACATTTCCATAGTCCTTTACTCTTTAGTAGGGTTTCCATTTCTGGTTCCCATACTTAATAATTTGATCTATTCAAAACAATAGGACCAATATTTAAAGCCATCTTCGATATCTAAATAGGTCTGATCTATTTCCATAAGTTATAATCAACAAATCATCGACCCAGAGTAAATTAAAAATAGGTCTGACTCAGTAAGATTTATAGAAAACATGCGAGGTGAAATCCAATCACTCCGATACCATGTTGGGGATTGGGTGTAACCTAATATGAAACAAATAAACATAACTACAAATATTCTAAGAGGGATAACTTCAAAGAAAATAGGTGGTGTCCAAAGACACCATTACAACACTTAAGCACAACACATTGTGATTAGAACATCACAATGCATATTGAACATGCACACCATGTTCAACATTGTAATATATAACTCGATAATGACCCATTGGGTGTACAATTTATAGCCTCAATACCTAACCAAATTCCTTGGAAGAAGGAAGATCTTTTCCACATACAACTGCCATTAGTTAGAGTTGACTATGTCAAATCCCCGCCGTCTAGTCGGCTCAAAAGTATGCTCGACCCAAGCGTCCATGCATGGGACTCGTAGATGATTTATCAACTAGTTGATCCGTCGATCCATTGTCTTCAACTACTATTTGAATGTCCAATCAATAGGATTGTCAACTACTCGACCAACTAATGTGGATATCTGGTTGATCGTCTGGTTGACTATTTCCAGGAGAAGTGTGATGAACCATTAGAATATGATGTTCCAACACCCATCAAGGATGATTCTTTGAACCTCCTTACACCAACACTCATATAAGCACTATGGGAATCACTGATGAAGGGTATATTAAAAAATGCATTGGTGCTAAGGTTTGGGGTATAGAATGTGAGTTGGTTGATGGTGATAATATTTCCTTGATGAAGAAAGAAAAGGAACCGAAACACTAATGAGATGATGACAATCATCTCATAGAACCAAGTTCACCCTAGTAGAAACTTATACTCTAGAGGGGCATCGACCACCTCCACTTCAACATGGAAAGTTTGACCACCTAACTCAATGGGAGATGTGGTGATGATACCATGAGGCCAGAACATATGTCCATTAAAGGCCTTCAACATGGTGTTAGATGAGTCAAGCTTTGGAGACTCGAGATATTTCCAATAGGAAATGGACATAATGCAAGTAGAGGCACCTTCATCCATAACTACGTGGAAGATGTTTTTCCCACTTATTGTCACTTGAATTTGAAAATTAATTTGGTAGGATAGCCTATGACGAGATTGGTCCAAGTCAAACGTAATTAAACTAGAGTTTGAGGGGTCAACCCCACCTATTGATTAAAATAATTCTTATGCTGCATGGGGAAACTATGTAGGACTTCAAGAGTAGACATGACACATGGTTCCTGGGCCAAGTCTCCAAAATACTGTAGTTGTGGGAAACCCCTACATTCAGGTTATGAGTCATGTGTCAAAGAACACCCTTTGGTGGGTGAATAAATGTCTCAAATGATTGATTATCTATTTGAAGAGGGACACCAGGCTGGGAAGAAGGGACTTGATCCTGATTCGTGACCAATATTAGGAGTATTGTAGTTGTGTTCTTGAGTTTTCAAATAAACCATCTGGTCACACATGAATATGTTGGCATTCAAGGATGACCCCTCAAGCTAAGGAGTACCTTCCATTCTTTTTATACTGAGAGGGGGGTGAATCAGTATCAAGTACAATTTAAAACATTTTTCAACTTATACTTAAACCATTCAATTATATCCAATGAGAAATGAACAATAGTATAAGAGTTACACCAATACACCACAATACACCATGCACAATAT
>ML782059.1:911986-941162 GCA_009831015.1 Picea engelmannii | reverse complement strand
ACTTAAACCATTCAATTATATCCAATGAGCAATGAACAATAGTATAAGAGTTACACCAATACACCACAATACACCATGCACAATATATGAGAAATAATCAATAGTTATTGTCCAAGGGAAGTAATGACTTCCAAAGGTAGCTACAACTTCCAAATGTAAACGAAAGGACAAACCTCCAAGAGGAATATACAATCCTCCAATATCAAGAGAGAGTTGAACTCTACATCCTTGCCCCTTCCTTCCACCCAAGAATATACGAGAGATAATAAAACTTCACATTAAATTATCACCATCAACCAACCATCACATAGAACCTGATAATGCTTCTTGAGACTTCTTCAATTTCTAAAATTATTCAATTCTTGGAATACTCTGATCTTGTATATAATATTATTCAATTTATTCTCTGAAACTTCTCCAAGTTTCACTCATTGAATCCTCCCCAAAAAGAAGTTATTGAGAGAATGGTAGACCTTGTTCAATTCTGCTTTATTCAGGGGACCGAACTTGTACATAATGCCCCATGCTCAATATTTAACATAAGATTTTGAAACTCTCACACAAGAAAATACAGTCCGTACTATTTCCAATGAAATTTGTCCCACTTGATTTGGATTCTCGATGAAGAAGTTATAACTGTTTTACCCGGAACACCTGTTTATTGACTAGCTTCAGGACTGGTCACAACCCTATCTTCCACAGAGTGTATCTCCATAATTATAGAGAATAAAGAGCTGAAATTTTTACCACAGGTACCTTGATATGTCTTGTTAATACCATAGCAATTTCACCATCTGAATCTTTCTATAAAAACAAGTTATAGCAAAAGTGGTAAGATGACCTGAAAATAACATACCTTAGAACACATCACCAAAAGGCTTCATCCTCCCTTGAAATCCAACCTTGTTTACTTCTAATTCCCTCTAAAATTCGACTTGTGTATCAAATGAATGTATAATAATATTTATTTATACCATTTATGTCATTTCCTTCTAACATTAGGGCCGACTTGACAATTTCTTATTTTGTAATTCTTTTCTTTAATTATCTTCAGGGCCTACATGTACTTCCTTCTTCAATTCACTTTGTCATCTTCAAAAGTTCATTTCTCCTCAACCATGAGGATCCACATGATGTGCAACATACCACCGGAAACAACATTATGTATACTATCCATCCACGGGTCTTGTATCTACATGTGCATTTTCCTTCATGTCCAAATACCTTCATCAATCTCGTGGTCCAAAACCCATGACTAGTGTTGACACCAATGACAACAACCAATCTTCCAACACATGCCCCATTGAGGAGGGGTGATATTTGAAACAACCATTTGTTATGGCTATGGAGGGAATGTATGAGTCAAAAAAATAGGTTGTTGGGGAGTCTTCTACTGGGAAAAATAGTGATGAATTTCATCCATCTTGGGACACTAGTGAGTAGGATTGTCTTCCCAAAAAATCTTGTAGGGAAACCTATTATTTTTCTTATATTTCGTGCCTCCCCCAATATTGTTTTGGGTTTGAATATTTCCACACTCATTGTTAGAATTATTCTACTTATTTTTCTTCTTCCCTCCAAGTTGCTGAGGATTCTTCAATTGTGTGGAATGCACTGAATTCAGCTCGAAGGTTTGAGAGTGAAATTGAGTAGTTTGAGTGGTGGGCATAGAAGATGGTGGGTGTGATGAGATGTGCATTTGACCCAACTATCCAACTAACTGTCCCATAGACGCATTAGAAGAAAAAAAAACCAAACCATCGGCATGGGGTCCTAGGTTTATTCTATCGGGATGTGTTGGAATCCTCAGAGCATGTGATTAATATCATATAATGTGCCAGACCGAGAATAGATCAATTCTATATGCTGGGCACACAAGATGGCGTGCTCTTTAGTAACTTCCCCTACCATATCCACATTGTTAGAAATAGGTGGAAAGAGATGTTTGGTAAACCAATCCATGAAGAGTTGGTTAGGAATCTTGGCTTTGGTCATCTCACTTCACCGCCTCCACTCATGAATGTGATCAGAAATGTGGGTGGAGGTGTCTTGGTTCAGAGATGTCAATATCTTTGTCATAGTCTCATACCTAATGGGTAATTGGAAGTGTGTTAAAAATGTCATGGCCAAGTCACTGAAGCTAGTGAAGGAAGTGCCCTTAAGTTTGATCTACCATTTAGTGGAACCTCCAGTCATGGATATTTGGAAAATATGTAATTGAAAACTATCATCCATCAAAGATTTGGATGAGCACCATAGGTGATAACTCATAATGTGTGTAGACAGGTCTTCTCCTAACTTTCCATCAAACTTTGGCAGGTACAATGGAAACTTGATAGGTATGGCTAAGTATAATGGATTTTGGAGGACAAGGTCATTTATCAAATGTAACAAGTTCGACAAGTATAATTCCACCAAGAAAGGAAATGATGTGTTGGAAAATTAATATTGGGTAGAGGATGAAGCATCTTGTGAACCAGATGGACCCTGAGGCCCCCCCATGTTTGTGTTTCCAATGAGATTCATATTTCCAAAAGGGTTATTTTCCCCAGGGATGGAAGCCCTCTTAGGAGCCTGGCTACTCCTGGGACCATACATGCCCCAAATAGGATTAACTTTGGGGATAAAGGGACTCCTGGAAACATTACTTCTTCCAGGACCCTAAAGTATTACTACCCCTGACTAGAACTAGTCTTAGAAAATAAAATTCCAGGACTAGAAGTGTATACGAAAGGAGGGTAACCGCCCCATTGAGCATAATTTCCCCTGGGGGGAATGCCCCTAAGAACAACAATATGAATGGAAGGTCGAGTACTTCCTAGACCATAATTTTTCCTGGGGGGAATGCCCCCAGGAACATTGGTATGACTAGAAGGATTAGATATTCTAGGAATTATTGTGCTACCCTATGGGATGTTGAATCCCCTAGAAATATAATTTCCCCTAGATTGGCTAGGAGTAGCTCCAAACCCACTAGAAACATTCCAACCAAAATGAAAAAAAAAACATTCAATATTGTCGGGCTGCCTATAGGGATTCTAGAGGTTGAAGGAGATCCACTTTTGATGTTGAAACCAAGGCTTGGCCTCCCACTGGATGGAGATTCATATGTGGGAATCACAACATATGGGATGGGTGTGCCAATGCTAGGTATACTCATGGAAGGAAAGGAAGACACTACTGACATCCCCCAAATGGAGACACCACATAGGTGCCTCCCAAGACACTTTTCGATGATCCTAAAGGATCAACCATACTAGATGTAACACTTGGGCCTGACATAATATGAGGATCACTAACCAAAGAAAAAGGATCACCGAAGTGGATCCTAACTTGGATGAGAACGAGGTCTCTAGGATTAGTCAAAGGAGGGTTATAAAGAGGTGGATGAATTTTTTTGACCACTTCGACTTCTACTTTCTCACTCTCCTCAGGTTCTCTATCAAACTAGGTAGGTTCTATGTCACAGATCGACCTCTGTTCAAGAGGTGGTCGTTCCATTGCCTCTGATGAAAGTCCTCATTGTCGATAGTACCAATGAAGCGATTGGTCTACCATGGTGAATAAAGTGTAGTACAACAAATACAAAAATCAACTTATGGTTCTAGGACCAAAGAACACACCCTTAAAAAATCTAGGTTATCAACATGTAAACTAATGGATCAAGGGGCCTTCTGAAAACCAAGCCTCTAGGGGATGTCAAGTCCCTAAAATATTATCTAGTGAAGGTGCGAGGAAAAATTATGATAACCCACACATAACAATCTTTACCAGTGCAATTACTCTTTATTAAGGTGGGAACCCTCCAAGAGAAATGAAACAGAGGTTCAATGCCTACCCTAGGTACCGCATACACTTCCCACACAAAATAACCTCTATAGATACCTAGGAAAGGCCACTATGGTTACCACCTCACAATCGGTGACCAAGCAAACACTTGAAGGTCAGACCACACATGGGTAGGGAAGCAAATCCTGAAGCTTTGAGAGCACTACCTCATAGAGAGGCATGGGCACTTTCAGAACCCCCCTTACACGTAGTAATCCAATAAATCTAGTAAACACCAAGACATGTAGAGAGGGGATATCACCATACTTTCTCCAATGCAACCTTGTTCTTAACTCCTGTGTTATAGGATCTTCCCGACACACATGTTGTGATAATGGATTTGCACCCTCACTAGTAACTTCTAGGTTCATTTTAGGTGGCCTTGGAGAGTTTACTATCCAATCCTACACCAAGGCCCGAAATCCTAATCTATATTGGTTTGCTAAAAGAAAAAGAGTCCAATATATTTTAAATTAAGTGTTCTTTTTCTTATGGCCTTTGATTACTCAAAGGAGTGGATGCAACTTCAATTATGTTTTGACTCTTATCCAATACAAAGAAGAGAAAATATGTATGCAAAATATGCAAATTTTACTTTCGATGAACTCTATCTAAGGAAGGGAAGATAACTTTTTCTTTTCATATTTTACAATCAACAAGACAACCTTACACTCTCTCAATCAACCACTCAATACAATCCAAACAAATGAACAAGATCCTTAAACACTAATTATGCGATTGCAATATTTTTAAGAACAGTTAAAAGATTTACCCTAACACTTTTTTGTTTTTTGTTATTTTTGAAATGAAATTTTGTTTAATATAAGAAAATGAATATGCAGATGAACCAACAAACAATGAGCTAAGGGTTGTGTGATATTGATAGTGATGCCACAAAGCACACTCCAATGCCTACACATGATCAAAAACCCAAAACTTGGAAAATGATCTAGTAATGGCACACCTTTGAGTACATACAAATTGGATGTAAAAGGAACATGGACACACTTCCAAATATGAAATGATATGTTGGGAATGCTTCCCATATCACCACTCACTAGGAAGATAGCTCACACAAACAAGAAAACCCAACCAAAGCACTCAAACTCCTCAAGTTCACTTTAAAAACAACAACAAAGAAGAGGCTCAAACATAGAGTAGATATATGTTACCAGACCCCTAACATGCTCACAAGATCAGGAAAATTACATATATGATCAAGAAAAATTAGAAAAATTGAAAATAGTCACCTACAGGGGTGATTGCGACCCAAAATAACTGCAACATGCGACCATTATGTAGGTGGTCGCATGTTGTATAACTTTTAGCTCGCGACCGATCTCTCTGGTATGAATTTTTCAAGTGTGAACATCTGTATAATTTGGGAAAAAATACCTAGATATGGCCTAAATATGACATATCTAAAATATATATTCTCTCACTGAGTGATGAGGAATATTATAAACTACATAATAGGTTTCAAAGGTAAAAAGCAATGGAAATCTAAAACTAAGGAGGAATCAAATATGCTTCCTTAGTTGAATCGCTAGTTATGTTATCAGAGATTTCCCTCCTATGGATAGGCGAGTTCCCCCTTGGATATGCCCTTGATCCAAGACAAACAACACACTATACCACTATGAGGTTTCTCTAGATCTAATTAGATTTCATTCCTTTTACACTAGAGGGAAGAGAGGCATACCTTGTTAACCGACTATTGTCCTTACGTATCCCAGTTGATGCAACTCCAGATCCTACAATTTACTTCCTGCACACAAGTGAAAAACAAGTACCAATCTATAAACCCTTTTAAGTGTTAGGAAATCCAAATCTGTTTTGGATCTAATCTAGTCTACCCAAGGCAATATCATATCTACCATACAAAGCTGAATACAACATATTTAGGAGGGGGAAAACCACATAGATCTATATATAAATCAAATGAAGGAAAAAAACATTAGTGCAGTCATACCTTGAGTCATGATGCATTCATCCCTAAGTCCCTACTCCAAATCCTCCTTAGCCCTCACACAAGCAAGGCTGACCTGATTTGAAGACTGATCTTTGTAGAAGAGCTCCTTTGAAATTTTTGCAGCATGTACATGTAATTGATTCTTCCTCCCTGTTGATGCGAGATGAACATTGATGTTTCTCACAACAACATATTTGAATCTAATTAGGCTAGGATATATAGGCAGGAACATTACTGTGGGTTCATAACCGTTACTATTACAACCAAATCTATAGAATTTGAATAGGTCTTGTAGCTCCTCACTTTGGCGGCAGGAGGTTCAGTTGGAGGAGGCCATGTTTGGCTTGGAGTGGTCATGGAAGTTAGGATCATTTTATATGGAATCCGAGTGTTACTTTCAGAATTTCTCTCATGAGATACGTGAGATTGGCTCCCTAGTAGAGAGACTCGTTGATGGGTTGACCGATCTTTTGTAGTACAATGTTTCTCTACCCATCAGTAAGATTCAAACACAGACCTTTTATGTTAGTACCTCGTTGAATAGTGAGTTGAGAGGAGGATGATTCACATATTCAAATCTTCGTTTGATGCATTGTCTTTTGAGGGGGGTTTTGTTCCCACATGGTTTTCCCTCTTTCCTCATTTGTATTCAGTGTTCATTAGTTGCATTGTACATGAGTACCTAATATGGCCTAGTTGTCAGGACTCATTTTTACTCCATAGTGATGTTCAGGGGGGCTGTTGGAGAAATTTCTATTTTTGATACACTAGTTCAATAGGAGTTAACTGACTAATTCTATTTTAGACTTTTTATTTAGACCATCACTATTATGCATGCATGCATTCCTAAGGAAAACTAATTCTTGATTTCTTTTATTAACTATGGAATGTTCCTGCCTATATATGAGTGTATTCTACTCATTCATTGTATCAATCATTCATTCATTGATCATCTCATTGGAGTAGTGTGAATATATTTTCTCATTCTTCCATATTGAATGTCTCTCCCTTTCTTGATAATATTTGTTTGTACTTGCTTTAGCTATATCTCCTTTGCAGTTTTTGATGAAACATTGAAAAGACCAATGTACTTCATAAGGATTTTGCATGAACCTGGAAAGAATCTCAACAACAAATGAAATGTTTGGTCTAGTGGTAGTAAGATATATAAGACTTCCCACAAGCTGTCTATACTTGGTTGCATCCTCAAATTCATTCCCTTGTTTTGATGTGAGATTCAAGTTCTGTTCCATTGGAGTAGAAATAAGATTTCACTCAACCATACCAAACTTTTTCAATAGTTCTCCAACATAATTCTTCTGGGAGATGAACATGTACTTTGGATTTTGAATCACTTCAATGCCCAAATAATAGTGAAGATGTCCCGAATTTTTCATCTCAAAGCCTTTCTTCAACTCTTTATTTATCGATGCAATGTAGTTCTCATTGTTCCCCTTTATGAACATATAATATACATATACTACAATATATGCAACTATTTTTCCAACTTTCTTGACAAACAAAGTTGCATCATCAAGATTGAAATGCTTGAAATTTAATTTTAGAAGATGCTCAATTAAATTTTCATACCATGCTCGCAGTGCTTGTTTCAAGCCATATAAAGATTTGATGAGATTGCATACCTTATTTTCTTGTCCCTTCACAATAAATCCTTCTGGTTGAGACATGAACACATTCTCTTTCAAGTCTCCATTCAAGAAAGTAGTCTTCACATCCATTTGATGATTTTTCCATCCATTTTGTGTTGCCATGGAAAATAGAGTGCAGATGGTTGCCCATTTTTCTATGGGGAAAAATGTCTCCTCATAATCAATGCCTTCTTTCTGTGAAAATCCTTTTTCCACAAGCCTTGCTTTGAGATTTTCAAGTGAGCTATCTAATCTATACTTGTTTTTGAATACCCACTTGCAACCAATCAGTTTGGTTCCATATGGAGGGTCCATCAATTTCCATGTCCCATTCTTGATGAGAGAATCATATTCCTTCTGCATCAATTCTTTCTATTCATCACGAGAAGTGGCTTATTTAAAGGAAGTCGATTCATGGTTAGTAGATAAATTCAATTCACAATCATATGAAACATCCATATCTTCTACATCACCTGAGTTTGAATTATCTACATTACCTCCATCTTGTTTTGAGGACAATTTGGTTCCTGTCTTCCCGACCTCATCAGGATGAACACTTTCAAGTGTTTTAGTGAGCCATTTTGGTGGAAAATTTTGAGATGATCTAGGTGGCTCGACTAATTGAGATGGTGTTGAGTTCTCATCAAGTCTCAACTTTTCAATCCTCTCGATCACATCATCCATCTGAAGTTCAGGTTATGGTGAAGTGGCTGGAACTTATTCATGAGGGGAAGATGATGCTTCAACAAGAGATTCTAGAGACTGACCTAATATAGGGATCCCCCCTTCAAGATGTGGAATCTCATCATCAAATTTATGATATGTCTTTACATGAGTGGATTTTTCCATATGATCAAGCTGCCTCTCAATAATTTCTTCTTCCTTGGTGGATTCAAGAAAGATCACATCTCTGGAAAGGATGAACTTCTTGTTTGTCTCATCATAAAGACGATACCCCTTGGTGATATTTGAATACCCCAAGAAGATGAAATTCCGAGTCCTTGCATCAAGCATAATTCTTTTCTCTTTAGGAATCAAGACATAGCAGGTGGAACCAAAGACCCTGAGATGCCTCACCGAAGGAATGTGGCCATACCACATTTCATAGGGAGTCTTATTCTTGATAGTATGAGATGGACACCTGTTTTTGACATAAACTACACATAAAATTGCAATGGCCCAAAACATCAATTTAACATTATTGAAAAACATCATGGATCAAACCATATTTAGAAGTGTCTTGTTCATTCGTTCAACTACAACTTTTTATTGAGGATTGTATGGAACTGTAGTTTGGTGTTTGATCCCATGTTGGCTAAGGTAAATTTAAAATTAATTAGATGTATATTCTCTTCCATTATCAATGTGAAGAGAGACAATATGAGACTGAGCTTCATTTTGAATCCATACATGAAAGTTTTTAAATGTTTCAAAGGCTTGTGACTTATCTTTCAACAAATACACCCAACACATCCTAGTGTAATCATCAATAAAGGACATTATGTATTTATTTACATTTGTAGAAGGAACTTGCATAGGGCCACACAAATCAAAATGAATCATTTCAAGTCTTCTACATGCTCTAGAGGTTGAATCATGGAAAGGTTATTTTCTATGCTTTCCAAGAATACAAGAATCATATTGTTTTAGTTTTCTAGGAATGGTAGGCAGACAAAAAATACCATTCTTTCTCATTAAACGAAGACTGTTATAATTGATATGACCAAATATAGCATGTGACAAAAGAATATATGACATTATACCTTCACCATGATCAGAGAGGTATGCGACATTATGTGTACGGGAAGATGTGCCATTCAACTTCAATAGTCTTCCATCTTCTGTTCCAGTCATAACAAGCATGTTATCAGAATCCTTTCGCACTTCAAATTTTCCATCGATCATGTGAACATAGTGGCCTTGTTGTATGATGAGAACAAGATACAATAATATCCTTTTTAGCTTAGGAAGATAGAGTACATTGTACAGAATAAAATCCGGGAGTTCAGGAAACTTAACCCTGATGGTGCCTATTCTGAAGGGTTTGAGGCTCAACTTGTCTGCAAAATACACTACGCCATATACACTATCATCGAAGTATTAAAAAAGGTCTTTTCTAAATGTCATATGAGAGGTTTCTCCTGTTAAACAAATATTCTATATCTTTCCAAGGACCATATGCAGTGTTAAACAAATCTCCTGTTACTCCTATATTGCAGTGAGCAACAATGTAATGGGAAGATTCAGGTGGATTACCTTTTTCTAGTTCTATGGGTTTACCTTTGTCTTCTTTCTTCTGTCTATATTCTTTGATCTTTTCCCATGGTACTATGTAGTATTTTTCTTTATGTGACTCATTATTTTTGCACCATGTACAATTGAGATTGGATCTATCATTTTGGTTGTGTCTACCCCCTGCCTCTCGAATTGTTTCTTCCACATCCTCATCCTCTTCTGCTGATTTCTCCTCTGGAAGAATCAGGTGGTTTACTCTTGTATTTCTGAGAAATGTAAATTTTTTTTCTAGTTGAAGGATTTGGCTTCTTTCCAAAGGCTTTCTCACTATCTACAACTTTCTTTACCAATTTTTGAAATGTCATGGATTTCATCTGATTAATTCCTTGTAGCGATTCAAGGTAGTTAGAATATGTAGGGTAGAGGGCCTTAATGAAGGTCATGAGAGGGAGATGAATATTCTCTCTGGTGGATTTAATTCCATGCATTATGGATGTGATTTCTGAAGCCAAATACATAGGGTCATCATTCTTCAACTCTAGGTTGAAGAGCTTCAACATTAGTTGTATGAGTTCAAGATCAGAGTGTGTGTCATATAAATCATTCAATATTTTAAAGGTGCCATAGGAATCACTAATAGAAGTAATATGACATCTCACCTCCTCACTTACTATTGCAAATATTACTACATATGCCTTCTGGTCTTTGTCTTCCCATATTTCACATTCTTTTTCTCTGGTTGGTATGACTGGTTTTCTACAAGGTCTGCTACTCTTCATCTTTAATACTAAGGCTTATTCTTCATATTCCACTTCTTCTTCTTCTTCTTCTTCATCTTCTTCAGTGGGTTTTTTGCTCTGAGGGGCATCCTTTGCTTTGCAAATCCATTTACATAGGTCATTGAAGATCAATGTGCTCTTGATCTTCCTGTACCATTCTCTATAATTTTCCTTTCCAGTCAGCACCACATCGACAATGGAGATGAGGGAATGCATTGTCTGGTAGAACTTCTTCTTCAATCAATAACACAAAATGAATATAAAAAACAATTATATTGTTCCTCTTTCGCTCATACAGAAACAAGCCCTTTTTAGATGCTCAAACGTCCCACAAAATATCTATGTGGCCAATTATAGAAACATACTATAATGTATGGAAGAAAATAATGGTTCAAAATAAAAGAAATTCAATACCAAAAGAATGACAATATGAAATCACACTCTTCTCCTCCCTAAATCGCACTTGGAAACTTTGCATCTTGCTTTGTCAAACACATAAAGGTCTACATTATCATTACAAGGTACCCACAGATTTTTATGAATTCAAAGAAGTAGAACACACCAATTTAGAATGAGTTTGCTCTAACCAACTCGGGTGCTTGATCTGAAAATGAAAAGGCTTGAGTCTCTTTAAAATTGCAAGTGAAATTTGTATGTGCTTGGGTAATAGGATCAAGTTACAAACACATAAAACTTAATGATTTTTTTTACTTACTAATGAGCAACATAAAAAAACATAACAACCATCAAAGTAAACACATTAACACAACAAAATGATAAAGGAGGTCACCCCTCTCTTGGGCTAGATCTCCTGGTCCAACTTCCAATGGATCATTTTCCTTAATGCTCAAAGTGTCAAATAACTGCTTTAAAATGCTCAGAATGAAAAATAGATGGCTTCAATGGCTCCAGAACGTCCAAAAACCCCTAGTTGGGCTCTTCCTGCACCTGGTTTGGCCAAAAAATGAGTTGGAATCACTTCCTGGAAGTTTCTCCCAATTCTTTGCTATCTTTGCTCCTCCAAAATGCACCTATGTGAACTAAACCTGGCTTCTGGGTCTTTCCCGTGCCTACACCCAGCTCAACACAACAATCCGGGCGTGTGGGCAAAAATGCCACATGGTTAATGGACTAGCCCCTAATCGGGCGGAGGTTTCGGTCACATGGCCCACGTGGCTGAGCGTCGGGATAACCTCCTGCACCTGCCGAGCTAATTCTCCACAAATCCCCATCTGGCTCGTATGGTAGTGACATGTGTTCATGAGTCGACACTTGTGGTTCCCCGCACCCCCGATTACAATGCTAAGGTTATGTGGTATGGTCGAGACTAAGGGTTGGGGCTTAGCCCCAACCCATTCCACATCTGAATGATTCTTGGCTCAAGTTTATAACATAGTTTAAAGGTTAAGGGGTAAGGAACACATGGCAGGCAGACTGGTAGCCCGACCTACGCCAAGTCACTCCCATGCCCAGAGGTCATGGGTTAAAAACCGATGGAGTACAAACAAAACCTTTTACACCACGGAGGGGTTCCACATGGTAGCCCATGTCTAGGACAAGTGGCACCATAACATTGGTCCACCTACATGCCACATGTCAAAACTGGATAGGTCCACCTCAGGTGCCAATCACCTGCCATGTCACCACTTGCCACATGTCAGTACAATACCATGCCATGTCAGCACCTCTAACTAGTTAACAATCCACATCACCCTTCCACGTCAGCACCTTTGACCAGTTAACAATCCACATCACCCTTCCACATGGAAGTATGGTCACCCTGCCACGTGTCATTACAGTCTGCATATTCAGCCGTACAGACTGTACAAACTATACAGTTAACTAAATATTTTCCTGGCAAAGCAGACAAAACGCGATATCTCTTGCATATGACGTCCGTTTGAACCCATTCAAGTTGCGTTGGGATCATGAAGACAAGGCCTACGCACGAGTCCATTTTCAAGAAATTTCAAGCACTTTTATTTTTGAGCATATTTTGATCTCCTAGATCACTCCTCCCCATTGGGAAGCTTTTGGAACTCCCAAATACTACTTTCAGTCTATCAGAAGATGAGGGTACAGTTCCCTCACCTTTCCAACCTCAATCCATTTAGCTTTGCTTGGATTTTTTCCTTTAAGACCAACTCGAAGGTATTCCACATTCCCTCGTTTTGAAGTTCTCATCCTCATGTCAAGGATTGTATCTTCATGCAGTTCTAAAAGATACTCTAGAAATAAATCATCTATGGAAGGAATATTAACATGATCTCCTTGATCATCAATCAAAGGAGGCTCATCCAATCTCAAATTATCAACATTAACAACTGTATACATTTGCATGTAAGGAGGCAAATCTAAATGGAAGGCATTGTTACCAATTTTTTCAAGAATCTTGAAAGGTCCATATATAATTGGTTTTAGTTTTTTACCTTCTCCTTTAAGCCTTTCTTTGCTAATGTAAATACAAACTTCATCTCCAACTTGGAAACTGTGATCAACACGATGCTTGTCATGTCTTGTCTTGTACTTGGCTTGGCTCTTTTCTAACTTTTCTTGTAGCATTTGATGCACGAACTGAATTTGTTCAATGAACTTCTTTTCTCTATCAATTTCATATTGACCATCAATAAAAATATATTTCCCAAAGATAAAATCTAAAGGATATTTTGGAAAATAACCAAAACATGCCTCAAATGGAGATGTTTGAGTTGAAGAGTGCTTAGCCTAGTTGTAAGCATGCTGAATGTAGTGTAGGTTCTCATCCCAAAGCTTAGGATGCTTGCTGCAATAACCACGAAGAAGTACTACTGTTCTATTCACCACTTCCATTTGACCATCAGTTTGTGGATGAAAAGCTGTGCTCTTTTTTAGCTTGGTGTCCATGAGTTTCCATAAGCTTGACCAAAAGTTCCCAATAAATTGAGAATCGCGATCAGAAATAATGTATTTGGGAAACCCAAAATGTACCCAAACATGTTGAAAGAACATTTGTGTCGTTTGTTCAGCTGTAACCTACTTCTTACAAGGCATCAAAATACACATTTGCTGAAACAACCAACCACAACATAAATATAATCATGATTCTTTTTAGACATAGGTAGACCTCCTACAAATTCCATGGAAATGCTTTCCCAAGGACGAGAAGGAACCAGAAGTGGAGTATACAAACCCAACTTTCTATTGCTAGGATTTCTTGTAGCACATAAAGAACATCCTCTTACATATTTTGAAACACTTTCATTCATTTCAGGCCAATAGCAATACCTTTGCAAATTAGCCACCGTCTTGCCTACGCCAAAGTGGCTAGCAATAAGAGAAGAATGTGCTTCTCTTGTGATGTTGACTCTTTCACCCTGTGGAATACAAAGCTTGCCAAGATGATACAAAAGATTATCATGCACATGGTAATCCAATTCCTCAACTTGGTTAGAATGAAACAAAGTTGCATAAACTTATTTAAAATCACCATCTAAAGCATAATGTTCAACATAGCTCTCATGCATGGTAGAATTATGCTTAAGAATAACTGAAGCACTAACAATAGGCTAGAAAGCATATCAACAACTTTGTTATAATTTCCTTTCTTATACCTTATAACCAAGTGGAATTGTTGTAGAAAACCCATCCATCTGAAGTGCCTTGCTTGATGTAGCTTTGTTTGTGATTGTAAGTATTGCAATGGTTGATGATCTTTGTGAATGATAGTTTCTTTTCCCAACAAATAATGTTTCCATTTTTTCACACTTTTCACCAATGCATACAACTCCTTATCATAAGTAGGATAGTTAATCAAAACACCATTAAAAGTTCCAGAATGAAAACAAATGGGCTTACCGTGTTGTAACAAGACTGCTCCCATTACATAATTACTTACATCTGTTTGGATCTCAAATGGTTGTCTCAAATTAGGAAGTGCAAGAACTGGAGCTGAACTAATATTCTCCTTTAATGCATCAAAATATTTTTGTTGCTTTCCTCCCCATTGGAAAACTTTCTTGATGCTTGTCACTGCATGTAATGGAGCTGCAATTGAAGAGAAGTTAGCAATAAAATTTCTCCAATATTGGGATGCTCCCAAAAATCTTCTTACCTCTGTCACATTGTTGGGCTTGGGCCAATCCAAAATGACTTTCACCTTGGAAGGATCAATTTTCATTTCTCCTCCTCCAACAATATGTCCCAAGTAAACAAGTGAGGTCTTTCCAAACTCACATTTAGACATCTTCAAAAACAATTTTTCTTTCTTTAAGACATCCAAGACTTTCTTTACATGCATACCATGCTCTTCACGAGATTTGATAAATATCAAAATTTCATCCATGTAGACAATCACATAATCATCAAGAAAAGGCCTTAAAACATCATTCATGACTCTCATGAATGTAGCAGGAGCATTACAAAGCCCAAATCACATTACCATCCACTCAAACAAACCTTGCTTTGTTTTGAAATATGTCTTCCATGTGTCTCCTTCAACAATCCTAATCTGATGATATCCACTTCTCAAATCCAACTTAGTAAAATACTTAGCATATTTCAATTGATCAAGCAAATCATCAATTCTAGGAAGAGGATAACGATTCTTTACCATAATCTTGTTCAAGGCTTTGAAATATACACACATGTGTAATGTACCATCTTTATTTGGCACTAAAACAATTGGTGACCCACATGGAGATGTGCTTGGCATGATGACCCCTTTGTCAAGCAACTCTTGGATTTGTTTTTTAATTTCAACATTCTCCATGACTGACATCCTGTACATACGAATGTTTGGAAGAGGACAATCTTCCTGCAATTGTATCTCATGTTGGATACCTCTTTTTGGAGGAAATCCTTTTGGTTCTTGAAACATCTCATCATGTTGGTCAACAACCTCATATAAATCAGATTTGAACTTTGTATCACAACCTTGGAAAGATTCTTTTTCAACATTGTCTTTGGGTTTGATCATCAAGAGGACAAAATTCTTACTAGCATTGACTAATGTCTTCATTTGTCCAACATTTACAAGTGACAAATTCGACTTCTTTGTATGTTCTCTAACAATGTACTCAACTCCATTTTTAAACGAATGATACTTGTTCTCGTATCATATAAATATGGGATTCCCAACACAATACCACAGATATCCAATGGAATAACATCAAGCTCTACCTCATCTATAAAGTTTGTAGTGATGGAAAATCGAAGTTTACACCTTCTTGTCACATGCAATTTGGTATTGTCACATATCCATACTAGAGGGTATGGTTTAGTATGTGGAGTAGTTTCCAATTTTAATTTCTTGACAGTGTCTTCAGATATGAGGTTTTCTTGAGATCCAGTATCAAAAAGTGTATCTATCTTGGTATGCTTTGAAATAAACCTTATGTGGAAAATCTCTATTCTTTCTTTTTCATGTTGAGTTTCATTGAGGCTACTACTACTTTAAGAAATAATAGTTGCAATAGAATCCTTACCTTGAAAACCCATGGCTGTAATTTTTGTTTCATCACCTGAATCAGAACCTAAATCATGTTGTGTAGTTGAAGTAGTCTTTGGTTTCCCCTTATGGCTGAAATTTTTGGGTCTCATTTCAGGATGAAGTTTCCAACAATGGTCTTCATCATGGGCATCCTTTGAACAATGTTTACATGGGAGTTTCTCTCCCTCTTTATTGACTGAAGCATTCTTTCTTCCATTTCCTTTGAATTTCCTCTTTCCCTTGTCTCCCTTAACAAAAGGATTCTTGCTGCCCTCTTGATGTTCATTCCTCCCTCTTGCTTCCAAATGAGTTGCATGTACACAAAATTCATCTAAATTTGTAYTGTTAAACATAAGTATTGTGTGCCTCAAGTAGCTATGCAATCCTCCAATGTATTTGAGTAAAGTTTCTTGAGAAGATAAATCTATACCCAAAATCAAAGCTCTTCTTCTAAATTCTTGAGTGTATCTTTGAACACTTTTCCCTTTAGCTTGTCTAAAGTTTTTCCAATCCATAATATCTTTCTGCATGTATGCTAATGGATAAAATTGTCTTTTAAGTGCAACAATAAAATCATTCCAAGAGGATAAAACTTTACCATGTTTATTCATGTCCTCTTGAGTTTTGGCTTCCCACCAAATGAGTTCTGCACTTTCAAATCTAAGAGAAGCAAGCTAAATCTTAGTTTCATCATCTTTGATTCTTTGTATCCTACAATACACTTCAATCTGACGAATCTAGTTGTCCAATTTCTCAGCATCTACCTCTCCATTGTACATAGGAAATTCAAACTTAATATCAAGCTTAAGCAAAGGAGCTTGTAGAGGAATTTTACCATGTTCTTTTGGAGAATTTGGAGGTGGTTGTGAAGTGGTAGAAGAGGTGGAAGATGGAGGTGAAGGAGGTGAAGTATCACCATTCCCTCCATTTCCTTTTGGACTTTTATCACCACTATCTTCATTACCCTTTGGAGGGTTTGAGCTTTCACCTTGCAACCTTGCATTTCGTTCTTCAAATAAAACTTTCACCATTTCTATCATATCATAGAAATATTTTCTGAAAGTTTCATCCTCTGAAGTAAGAATTTCATGACTCTCCTCATGAGCCATACTTGGTGAATATCTCCTTGAATATTGAGGTGATTGTGTAGTTCTCCTTCTTGAAAGTTGAGAACTTGGCTCTACAAGTTGATCTTCTCCTCTTGTGAGATTCAATCTTGTAAGCACAAGAAAACAAACTCTTGAAAAACAATCAAACCTTCAAAAACCTATGCTCTGATACCAACTTGATATGAAAATGAAAAGGCTTGAGTGTCTTTAAAATTACAAGTGAAATTTGTATGTGCTTGGGTAATAGGATCAAGTTACAAACACATAAAACTTAATGAGTTTTTTAACTTACGCATGAGCAACATAAACATACACAACAACCATTAAAGTAAACACATTAACAAAACAAAATGATAAATGCATTCACTCGTCTCTTGGGAAACATCTCTTGGTCCAGCTTCCAAAGGATCATTTTCATTAATGCTCAAAGTGTCAAATCAATGCTTTACAATGCTCAAAATCCAAATAGATGGCTTCAATGGCTCCAAAATGTCCAAAAGCCCCTAGTTGGTCTCTTCCTGTACCTGGTTTGGCCAAAAAATAAGTTGGAATCACTTCCTGGAAGTTTCTTCCAATTTTTTGTTGTCTCTGCTCCTCCAAAATGCACCTATGTGAACTAAACCTGGCTTCTGGGCGTTTCCCATGCCTAAACCCAACACAACACAACAATATGGGCGTGTGGTTAAAAATGGCGCATGGTTAACGAGCTAGCCCCTGATTGGGCGAAGGTTCCAGTCGCATGGCCCACATGGTTGGGCGCCGAGCTAACATCCCACACATGTCGGGATAATCCTCCGCAAATCCCCATCTGGGTCATATGATAGTGACATGTGTTCATGGGCCGACACCTATGGTTCCCCGTGCCCCCCAATTACAATGCTAAGGTTATGTGGTATGGTCGAGACCAAGGGTTGGGGCTTAGCCCCGACCCTTTCCCTATCCGAATGATTCTTGGTTCAATTTTATAACATAGTTTAAAGGTTAAGGGGTAAGGAACACATGGCAGGTGGGATGGTATCTCGGCCTGTGCTAAGTCACTCCCATGCCCGGAGTCCAAACAAAAAGCTTTTACACCATAGAGGGGTGCCACGTGGCAATTGATGTCTGGGCCACATGGCACCATAACATTGGTCCACCTACATGCCATGTGTCGAAACCAGATAGGTCCACCTCATGTTCCAATCACCTGCCACATCAGCCTCTTCCATGTCACCACTTGCCACATGCCAGTACGGTACCATTCCATGTCAACACCTCTGCCCAGTCAACAATCCACATCACCCTGCCATGTGACAGTATGACCACCCTGCCACATGTCACTATGGCCTGCATAGTCAACAATATAGACTGTACAAACTGTACAATCAACTAAAATTTTGCATGTTTGGCAAAGCGGACATAAAATGATATCTCTCGCACACGACATCCATTTGAACCCGTTCAAGTTGCGTTGGGATCGTGAGGATGAGGCCTATGCATGAGTCCATTTTCAAGAAATTCCGAGCACTTTGATTTTTGAGCATATTTTGATCCCCTAGATCAATGCTCTAACCAACTGAGGTGTAGATACTAGAGTAGATACTAGATGAGGCATGGAGTCTTTGCACATGAGGAATGACACTAGGTGAAATCAGGGTTGCGACTTCATGTAACCTCAACGTAGACCATGCTACTAAACTTGGAGAATCCACGTGGTTTTGACGTTGGTAGTAATCCAGGAATACAGTTCAACCACTTCGTTGAACATAAATCACAATCAAATTCAATAGAGGATAATCACTCCAATATCCATGTTTCCACTTGGTGTAGCTACGTGAGCTAGGGTTACATTTTCCAGTTTGATCAAAAAATTTGACCAAGAGTGACGATTCTAGGGTTTACGAGTTTGGTATGGTGAAATAATTATGAGTACATTCTATTGTGCAGCTCGAGAGATTTGCCGAGGAGAGGGAGAATTGGCAAAGGCAGATTGATAGAGTGTAGAGGGTAGAGAGAAAGGCAAGAAGAGGCATTTTCTGCATGGTAGGAAAACACCAAAGAATCTACAAATGGAGTTAACCGGGCTCTGATACCACTGTCAGGCCAATGAGCATAAATTATAACTCCACGATGATAATCATTCTACTACCAACAAGCTCAATAAATACACAAGTAAAAAACTATTGGTATTCCCAACATATGACTCTTCCTATCTATGACTATACATATTTACATTTATGGTACAAGTAATGTATCCATGAGGGATTATGTGTCCAACATTAAGAACACCATGACTATTTTTTAACCAATGCAATCTTGGTTTCCCTAGTGGTAAATTGTAGTGGGCTCCACATGTAAACATTTTGTATATTATAAATAGAATATAATACTAACTTACAAAAAATTAATATTTTTAATTATACCTCAACCACAACTGGGCCAAATAAAAATGAAATTTCTAAGAAAAAAAAAAAAAAAACTTGAAATTTCAACAACAAACACTCTAATATTTTCTTATATAGGAGATGTATTATGAGATAGATTTTCAATGAAAAATAAGAAATGAGGAAACTCATCTATGTGAAATTGAAAGGTATCCAAACACTTCTCAAGCTTAAATTCATTTGTTTTCCATTAGGAGGCCCTCGAAAACAACACATTGTTTTGGAAAAAGGGATTACATCTATTACCTTGACAATTTCGAGCACTTAACCATGACGTGAGAATATCCTCTTGCATGTTATGGCATGCATGAAGAACCATTTTGTGAGATTTAATGAAAATAAGACAAAATGAAAATATGGAAGAGATATTCTTACATAAAACCAATTCACAAAGAATTGTGTTATAAAGATTAATAAAACTTACCATGGAGAGATCTAAATAGCTCCAATATTTTGCAAGCTTAGGCAACACTCACCCCTTTCTCCACCACGATGCACACACATATGGATGGATGGAATTTAATGCATACCACATTTGTATTAAACATCTAAATGGATTGTGGGAATGAGTATCACAACAATTACAAGTAGGTTAAGGATGTCCTTGTTGAAATCCTTGATAGTGGGTTGAACCAATGAAGATAAGTACAACATGTCGAACTGGGAAGGAGAAGGAAGATTGTCCAATTGAGAAAATGAACCACATGGCAATCAAAACCATGGATGATAAGTTGTACACGTAAACTAATTTAGTAAGAAAAATTTCTAAAACTATTCTCACATTAAAAAAATTTCTTTGGTGAAATTAATATAACGTACTTTCATTCTAGCCCCATATATATATATATATATATATATGATTTTTTTTTATAAATTAATGTTATACATGACTAAAAACTTTATAAATGATACTTTTTCATTAAAAATGTACTTATTTTTATATCTTATTATTAAATAAAATTCTAAATTAATAGAAACACTTAGGTGTTATTTTCTTATATATTATATGATATTTTTTTTATTTTTATTTTTTCATTTTTATTTTTTCAACTAATGTGTCTTTAGAATGTTCACATACATACATCCTAACCATTGAGTCAAACTAAAAAAATCATAAACCATAACTTTAACATAACTTTTCATAATTTAATAATTGATAAATACCCCTTACTTATAATATACGAAGCATTTTACTATATTTTCATTATAATATTTTCCTAATTATCATGTAACATCAATTAATTATATTTATATATATATTTATATATATATATATATATATATATAATTGGAGGTATGGAATTTAATGTTAAAACAAGTTTATGTAATGAAACAGTAAAATTTGTTGTATACTTGTCATAAGTTTCATTTTTATATTAATTAAAATTTAATGTTAAAATAAGTTTATGTAATGAAATAATAAAATTTATTTTATTGTATTCTAATTATAAGTTTCATTTTTATATAAATTAAAGGGAAAGTTAGTTGAAATTAGAATTGTTATAGAATCATGTATATGAATATATTTTGATAAAATAATTTTAAAATATTATTATACCAAACAATGTTATATTAAAATTTATTGTACTTGTTTTCATTTTTTTTTCCACGGGAAAAAGTTACTCATTTATAAACATCAGTAAATAAATATTTTACAGTGATGCGTATAATAGACTTGCAGAGCAGTGATCCGTGCTCTCTGGGGGAGCTCGAGACCTGAATAGATACTCTGTCACACAAAAACAATCTTATGAAACGAGCTGAAAACTGCCATGCCCGCTCACTGACTTTTCTTTGGCTGAGTTAAGGGCTGTCGGTCAGATAACTGCCATGATCAAACACTGATAGAAAAGATTGATCAGTGCAATGAAAAGTGCCTCGATGTCCTCTCATAAAAACCGCGAAGAAATCAGCCTTCATGTGTCTATTCCATGAAGACCCCGAGAGGCCCGAGAGAAACTGTAACCAAAAACAGAGTCCCAATATACCAAGTGGTCATATGGAGCCCGGATGAAATGTAACCAGAACAGTGACTCTAATGCCAGTGGGAAATTGGAGACCTGGCGCCAACCACATCAGAGTTTGAGTTGAATAGAGGGGCCCTCTATGCCATCCTCCCAACGAGCAAAAGTTATAAGACCAGGAGACCGGGTTAGAGCTTGTTTTGAGAGCTGGTCCGTTGTGTTGTTTTCTTCCCTGTAGATATGGAAGGCAGTGAGGCTCTTTAAGAGTTTTTTTGCTACAATGGTTCTATCTTTCCAGCACTCCAGTGCTGCGGATCGGAGCTCGACCTTGTCGTTTATCTAGTCAATAATGACCTTGGAATCTCCGAGGAGTAGCAAGTCTTCAATGTTCAGCCTTTGAGCCAGGATGAGGGAAGCCCATGCCCCTAGAAGTTCGGCTTTGGTGTTGGTTCCATGTCCTCCGTTGAGCGTCCATCTGTAGGAGGTTTGTGAGCTGAGGTATATATCTCCTCCTGCCCCGCAAAGTGTTCCGTTTGATTGAGCAGCTCCATCGAACTAGGCGATGGCTTTGTCGAAAGGTAAAGTTGTGTTTGATCTGCGGATTTTCTGGGCCATGTTGGGGAGGGGAGGGCGATCGACAGATGATAGGATGCAGTGTGTCACAGAGTTTGTCGAGGGATGTTTATCCTAAAAAATGGCAGCATTCCTAGACAGCCAAATATACCAACAGATAGTGGCTGGCAGTGGGGTGTAGAGCTGTTGTTTTTTGCACCAGGAGTTGAAGCATGCAGACGCCATGTTACCTTGCCACTGTGTGGTTACTGTTAGTGTCTCTGTGACTTGTTTCCAGACTTGCTGAGTAAAGGTGCAGCTCACGAAGAGATGGTACGAGGTTTCACAGTTCACCTTGCACAAAATGCAGCGGTTTGGGCCTGACCAGCCCCTTTTTTGGAGGATATCCCAGACTAGCAATTTGTCCTCCGTCAAAAGCCAAGTGAATAATTTGATCTTCAACGGACAATTCCACTTCCACAGCCGAATTCGCCAGGTCAGATAACGAGTGGGCCAGATGTCCTCTGTCAATGCTTTGTAGATATTTCGGACTGATATGAAACCCGATTTATCGCCGCCCGTCCAGATGAGCTTGTCCAGTCTCTCCTGAAGGTAAATGCCCGCCTCATTTAGGTGTTTTGTGTATCTGATCCATTCCGCCGATAGTTCTCCATCTAATAACAGCGAGGAGCTAGTTTTCCAGGTTTCGCCAAGAGTGCAACATCTGTGGGGAGATTTTATGTGAAAGAGATAGTGGAGGCCTAAATTATGTAGGCTCTCCAGCAGTCTGGAGGAGAGTTGGGCCTTTATTCCCATGCCGAGGATGTCGTCTTTACCAAGTTCAATAGCAGAACCATTTCCAGGCAGCCATGCGATCCAATGTAGGAGAATAGGGAGAGTTCTTTGAAGGTGTTTCCAAGTCTGTGATCCTCTCTGTGGAGAGGGGGTGGTTGATCTGAGCTAGAAGTGAACCGGCAAGTGTACAAGGTATTTGTCTTTTATAAGATTGTGCCAGATGCCAGGAGCCATCAGTATGCGCCAAAGTGTATTAGCTGAGAGGGCGAGGTAGGATAGGTGTAGGTTCCTCAGGCCCCATCCACCTAGAGCTTTTGGTTTTGAGAGAGTTTCCCATCTGCATAAATGGAGACCTCTGTTTTGCTTACTATTTTTCCAAAGAAAGGCAAAGATAATCTTGCGTAGCTTTGATAGCACTGATTGTGGGATGTAAGCCAACGCCATCCAATACACCGGAAGGCTTTCCAGGACAACCTTTATCAAAATATATCTGCCGCCAATGGACAAACATCTATTGCACCAATGTTGAATTCTGCGTGCAAACTTATCAAATAAACAGCCCCAATCCTGCTTTGTAGTTTGTTGGTTTGATAAAGAAACCAAGGTAGGTGAATCCCATCTCAAGATCTCGAGAATCAATTCCAAAGAGTGTTTTTAACTCCGATAGGAAGTCTGCCCTCGCACCTGTGGTCAAGAATAAAGACTTTTGATAATTTATTTTTAGGCCTGAAACAGAGCAGAAAAAATTTAGTACAGTGAAGATTTCTTTCCATTCAACCATGGAAACCGATGTCATAATTATCACGTCATCTACGAAAAGTAAATGTAAGATTTGTGTCAGTCTTGAAACTCTGATTCCCGTTAGATTGCCATCTAATTTACTTCTTTTTAACAAGATGCTGAGACATTCTAAGACCAGAATGAAGAGTAGGGGTGAGAGGGGACATCCCTGTTGTAGTCCTCTTTCATTGTGGAAAGTCTTTGTCGCCTCGCCGTTGATTAGAACTGCCAGGGAGGCGGAGGTTATGCAGCCCAAAATCCAGTTTGTGGTGGCTACCCCAACTCCACATTGGATCAGGATGAGATGAAGGAAGTTGCAATTTACACAGTCGAAACCTGTTTTAGATCTAGTTTTAGTAGGATGGCAGGAATGTTTTTTGTTTTTATGCTGTGTAAGCACTCCTGAGCAGTGCCTATTGCATCTAGGATTTGTCTCCCCTTGAGAAAGCCAAGCTGCTCTTCTGCCAGTGCCCGGGAGAGAAGAGGACGTAACCGGTTTGCAATGATCTTGGTGATGATCTTGTAGCTGAGGTTACACAGCGAGATCGGTCGGTAGTCCGAGAACTGATGGGGAAGATTATGTTTTGGAATTAGGACAATGTAAGTGCTGTTCAGTTGTTTATTTACCAGTCCTCTGGTTCGCGAGTCCTCAACAGCCTCCAGCAGGTCTTGAGCCATTAAATCAAAGTAGTGTAGATAGAGTTCCATCGTCCAACCATCGGGACCGGGGATTTTTTCTTTTTTGAAGCCTTTTAATACCTGTATAATTTCCTCTAATGTGCAGGGAGCTTCCAGTGCTCTGGCTTTCGCTGCGGTGACCATCTGTGGGAAGAATTGTGTTGAATCTGCCTGGTCCTGTATGGAGAAATTGTGATCTTCTTTGAATTTTTTTTTGTAGTAATTGTGTGCCTCTTGTTTGATATCGTCTAACCTGTGGACAGTGCTGCCATTCTCTGACTCAATCTCCCAGATCATTTTTTTATTTCGCCGGTGGCTAGCAAAGCGGTGGAAGAATCTGGAGTTGCTGTCTCCACTGCTAATCCAGGTCGCACGGCTTTTCAATTGCCATCTAATCTCATCTGCCTGGAGCATATGCAGTCGGGTTGCCTCTAGTGCGTGTAGCTTTGCATCTAAATCAGTCCTCTGATCAGATCGCACCATGAGTCCGTGTAAATAAGAAATTTTCATTTCGAGCTCGTGCAGTGTTGCTGTCTCCATCTCTTTTTTCCGTTTCAGCCAGATTATAGAGTTTTATTTTAGACTTTTTAGTTTTCTGACTAAATTGCCCTGCGTGTCCCTCGGTAGAGAAAGAGAGGGATCGGTCCAGACTTGATTGAAAATCCAGTCGAAATCAGTCTCCAGCATCCATGCCAGATTGAATTTGAACGGGTATCTTGTCCCCGACTTTCCTGTTTCGAGTTGAAAGCAAATTGGAGTGTGGTCCGACAGGTAGGTCATATCAACCCAGGCCCGTGCCCTGTGAGTTGAGAGAAACTCTTCGTAAATCAAGAATCTATCAAGTTGCTTTGCAATGTTGGAGGAGCTTGTTCTTCCGTTACGCCAAGTTGGCAATAGATCGACTGGTTCCAAATCGACCAAGGCATTTTTTGAGAGAAGCGAGTTGAAGAAGGTCGCTAATGAATCAATTTTAGCCCTGACGCCCCAAATTTCTTTTGTGCTGAGTGTAAAGTTTAGGTCTCCGGCAATTATGAGATCATTTAAGGCAAGAAGGCCCATGCTATCCAGCCTCTCCCAGAAAGATCTGCGGTCCAGGCACGGGCCGTAAGTGTTGAGGATGGCCAAGGAGGAGTTGAGTTCGTAACAGGTACCTGTTAAAAGAATACCACCCGGGCTGAGTGAAGGCGTGAAATCAAAATGAAGTGGATCCCAGGCCGCTAGAAGTCCGCCTGAGTTTCCAATGGAGCTAGCTGCACATACCATCCAGTCAGGTTTGAGAGCAAAAAGGAAGTTTCTTGCAGCTTCAGCTTCTGTGAGCGTTTCTTGTAAAAAATTACAGTCGGTCTGATCTTATCAAGTAGATGTATCATGGAGGCTAATTTCAAGAGTCCTCCAACCCCTCTGATGTTGAGGGAGAAAAGTATCATGGTTTAGCCCTAGCTTGGGCTTTAATTCCTCTAAGGGCCCGGTTTGAAAGATCAGTAGGTTGTGTAGCTGAGCTAGAAGCCTCCGCGTTTTCTTTTTTCCTTGCGCTTCGTGTTTTGAGAGGCGAGATCTCCGAGGCCAATCCTTTGGACCAAGTAGGGACGGTTGCATTGATCTTAATCAAGCCTGTGGTCGGTGATGAGATACCAGGGGGTTTGATGTGTTGTTTTCCAAGGTAAAGCAGTAGTGGGATAGAATCAAAAGGTAGGGGGGAAGCTGGTGAGGAGGAAAGGAGTAGCTGGTCCAAGTCTTTGGCCGAAAAAGGTTGTTCCGTGTAGCCAAGAGGGGGTGTAGGTTCATTTACCGGGAGGACGGATTTTGTCAAGGGTTGAGTGAGGGTGTGTTCACTATGGGGGGAGGGAAAATGCGAGGGTGTGGGAGAGTGGGCGTTTGTGGGCTCACTTGACTCAAGTGGAGGTACCAAGGCATCTATCCGAGCAGGTAAGGAGGGTGCCAGAGGCAAAGCTGTGTTTTCAGAAGGAGGGGTCGGTTGTGTGGAGTTTGAATCTTGTGAATTAATCTTGAGCCTCTCCCAGGCTGATAGAGTTTTGTAAAGAGATGGACAGTAAAACAATATCTTGCTTACCAGTGGATTCAAGAATTTGAAAAGCATCCCCTCTGGCCACCCTCCCACAAACAAACATAAGAAACAGAAAGTCTGGAAACTGAGAAAGACCCACCCAAAACTAACCCTAGGCATGGATGTGGGACTCACCGAAGCATGCAAATTGGCACTATGTACTCTGGTGGGCAGACTCGCTTACAAAGACAAGAGCAACCAGAGCTTGGAAGATTGGATAGCAGCTTCATGGCAACCTCTACTAGGGTATCTTCCCAGAGTTCTTTTTCTTCAACAAGGCTGGTTTGGATTTATCTTCAGGACGCCTGAGGATACAGTTCAAATCCTGGACAAGTTCTGGGCGATTGGCGGTGGAAGCCTCATGCTAAAGCGATGGAGCCTCAGCTTTAACCCCTCCACTGAATACTTCTCCTTCAGGCACATCTGGGTCCTCCTACCTGGCCTTCCACTACAATTCTGGAACCTTCAAGCTTTAGAGCTCATCGGATCTACATTGGGGCGTTTTTTTAACAGTGGACCAAGCCTCCCTGGCTTCATCTGACCGAAAAATGGAAAAAATCCTGGTTGAACTAGATATACATGCAGGACTACCGGATATCCTGAACATAGATTGGAGAGGTCATATTATCACCCAAAGAATCGACTACCTGGGAATCCCGTTCAGATGCACCTTCTGCCGCAGAACCGGTCACTTGAGACGGGATTGTCACAAGTTTCCTCACATTGAACCAGAAGTAACCTCATCGAAAGAGGTCAGGATAAATGGCTACGACACCCAGTCTGATGCATCTATAGGTGGGTCACCTACACAACAGCTAGAATTGTACTTGTTTTCATATATACGTATGCATGTTTCATGTGTATGATTTAATATACTTTGCAATTCAACTCTATCCATAACTTTTTAACTTTTTAGAGGAATCTATTTCACAATTTAAATTTCAAATTCTAATCAAATTATACACATATATTTTCTAATTTTTTTTTTTATTTTTTATAAGTAATCGATTGGATTTAGTTTTATATATTTCGATCTTGTTTTGTCATCTTTCTCTAACTTTTTACTAAATTATATTTTATTTAAAATAAAAAAATATAACAATTTTTTTTTTAAATAACATACTATTATCATAAAACAAACAAACACCTAACAACATTACCTTCTAAAATATTAAATCCAAACAACATATTTCCAAACCAATCCTATAAATAACATATTATTATCATAAAACAAACAAACACCTAACAACATTACCGTCTAAAATATTAAATCCAAACAACATATTTCCAAACCAATCCTACTTACTTTAATTAGAGCAAAAATCACAAAATTTTAAAATTTCAAAACACTTACATTGAAAACAACATAAATTCAAAGTTTTCAAATAAATAAATCTTTTATTTATACACTATAATTTAAAAAAAATAATCCTCGATTCTAATATTATTTTTCACACTTTACATGTTATTGTTAAGTTTAAAGACACTAAGGGTTAGTTAAAAGAGATTAACTGCAATATCAGAGTCAACTAAGGTTGTCCCGTGTCCCCTACCCTTTTTGGCATATATATTGATAAGTTAGAAGAATGCTTGGAAAAAGAAGGTTGTGTCGGCCCTACTCTCACTGGTATAGTCATCAATCTTCTTCTTTATGCCGATGATATCCTTCTTATGGCAAGGAGTCCCCATGATCTTGAAAACCAACTAAGAATCCTCAAGGATTTTTGCTCCAATATGGGTATGATTGTTAATATTGATAAGACTAAGGTCATGATTATTAAATCCAATAAGATCCCTTATGATACCTTTGTATATGACAACAACAACTTGGAGGAAGTGACTTCATACAAATATATTGGAATTGATAATCACCATAAGCTCAATTGCAATTATAACATTGAGAAAAGGATTATTGGGCGATGGAAAGCTTATTATGGGCTTGAAAACAATTGTAAATCAGTTGATCTTTGGAGTTGGGATAAGAAGAAACTTGTTAGGGTCCTAACCCACACATAGGTAGATCAATATATTTGGATGTAATAAAGGTCAATATTAATAAGGCCTTTCAATAAAATAGAATAAGGTGGATGTAAGAATACCGAATAGAAGCTTTCGCTTCTAGAAGGATCTTCCTCTAGATGCTTCTCTTGATAGACATATTTAGTATAAATAAGGGTCGAGGGTATGAAAACCCTATCTTGGAGATTATTGTAACAGAGAGTTGCTCGACTGGAGGTTGCCCCCTCGAAGAGGCATGTGAACATTGCTTTCTGAATCAAAGTGCTATTTCTGTTGTTGTTCTTATATCATTTCTATATTATTGTGGAGATTATGCTAGCTATATTACTGTTATTCTGCCATTTCTAGCATTTTATTTCTGTTCTGCATACTTTTTTATCTCTGGTATATTACAAGTGGTATCAGAGCACTTTCCTTGGCAGAAATTGTGGGATTTTTTTTTCCAGGGTAAAGACGTATTCCAACATCTTTAAGCCACAGAGATCTATCGTTATGCGCATAAACCCGCGGTTGAGGGATTCATACACACAAGAAATACAAGTGGTTCTTAAGTGCACATTTGTTGGCCACCCTTGTAACCCCTGTTGGTACCCCTTCGAGTGGTAGCGCATCAGACAACACCTATGTACGGATCGACCTAGATTTCCTAAAGCCTTCTTTAGATAAACCGATCGACCACCTGACTGCTATAGTGCCACTGAGAACAACACTTGGGAATATACTCTCTAGTACCTGGGTAGTCGGGTAGTATGGCTAAGGGTACGGTCTATCCTCCTTAGTTAGTTCCCTGAGATATTGGGCCGAGTACTACTGTTGGACCCCGCACGTATATCAGAGAGCTATAGCACAGGGCAAACCCTT
>ML782059.1:898705-911878 GCA_009831015.1 Picea engelmannii | reverse complement strand
TTCACCATTATTTGAGACCTATTCCATTGGATTCATCTCTTCGCCCTTATCACATTCATCCATATCATTTTTTGGCAAAATTTTTGACCCCGCCCGCCCCTTTTCAGTTCACCCATCCTCATGGCCCATACCCATAGCCAAGACCTGGAAGCTCGCTTCAACACCTTGCAATCGGGTTTCCTCGAGACCCAAAAAGAAGTGAAACAACTCAGTGCTACTGTTGACTCCATCGATACATCCATCAATACAACCATAAATACAACCATGCAGTCCTCAATGGAGGAAGTCAAACAAGAACTGACCACCAGCTTGAATTTGTCTTTGCATCACTCTACATGAAACTGAAGATCCCTATAGATGACCCTTTCTTTGACGCACCTCCAAAGACTGAAGGTGAACATTCCTCCCATTCCCATACCTTTCAGCCCCATCACTTTCAACGTGACCTATGCCTTCCGCGGGTGGATGTGACCAAATTTGATGGCTCGGACCCCACTGGTTGGGTAACCCAAATGGAACATTATTTCTCTTTATACGGCGTTACATATGACTTGGCCAAACTCCGGTATGGTGTTCTCCATCTAGATCAAGAACGTTGGCAATGGTGGCAATGGAGAAAGACTTCCCGTCAAGGGTATATTGCTTGGACCCAATTTGTGACTGAGATTTATGAACGCTTTGACATAGACACCAACCATTTGGGCCGTTTGAAAAAGTTGAAACAATAAGGAATAATAGAAGACTTCATAGCTGCCTTTGAGTTCCTGGATTTTCGAACAGAGGGCATGATTGATGCTTTCTTTCGAGAGTGTTTTATTAGTGGCCTCAAGGATGATATTAAGGCCTATGTCCTCATGGCTCGACCCTCGAGTTGGGTGGAGGCTACTAAAAGAGATAAATAAGCACAACAGGTTGTATCCTCTCAAAACCGAAAACCCTCCTTTATTCCTCACCCTAAACCCGTAAATCCCACTACTCCCTCAACTCCATTAAAGATCCAAAAATTGACCAGGGCTAAAATGGCTGAACGCCAACTCAAAGGCCTTTGTTATAATTGTGATGACAAATATTTCCCAGGCCACAAGTGTAAGGAACAAAATATTTTATGGCCATCTCTGAGGATATTTCAGAAGAGGATGTTGAAACTCCCCTTGTGTCTGAGTCACCTGAAATCACTGACATAACCCCTCCCTCAAACTCTCCCGAAGTGGAACTGATCATTTCCCTCAATGCTCTCACTGGCTTCTCTGCTTCCCAAACCCTCAAGTTAATCAGTTACATCAAGCATCAGAAGGTCATCATTCTAGTTGATAGTGGAAGCACCCATAATTTTATTCATCGCCACATTGCCCAAGAAACTCATTGCTACATCCATGCCGTCAACAATTTCCAAATCATGATTGCCAATGGTGGTTCCATGAAATGTGGAGGGCGCTGTGAAAATGTGCGTCTCCAAATCAGTGACTACCACCTAAAATCCCATATGTTTGCTATCAACATGGGTGGTTGTGACATTGTGTTGGGTACAGACTGGCTAAGAACTCCTGGTCCCATTCTCATGGATTTTAAGGCATTAACCATGCAATTCGACCAGGAAGGCCACCAATATAAATTCCAAGGCATCACTGCTGGTTCACCTGAGGTCATTAGTTCCCATCGCATGGAAAAACTGCTCAAAAAAGGTCATTCTAGTGTCATTGCCCAACTCCATGCCATACAAGCAACCGAGACACCCCCGGTGCCGCAAGACCTCCAAGCCCTCCTTTCTAAACATCAAATGGTATTTTCCACTCCCCAAGGACTCCCTCCTTCCCACGGTGTTCATGATCATTCCATTCCCCTTGTACCCGAAATCCTTCCTCCCAATATCCGTCTGTATCGCCACCCCTTTTCACAAAAATATGAAATTGAGAAAATGGTCCAGGAACTCCTTAATGCAGACATTATCCACCCTAGTACGATCCCTTACTCTTCTCCTGTAGTCATGGTCCTGAAGAAATAAGGTTCTTGGAGAATGTGTCCTAACTTCCGTGCCCTCAACAAACTGACCATTAAAGACACATTTCCCATTCCTGTCATTGATGACCTCCTGGATGAATTGAGTGGCGCCCAATTATTTACTAAACTTGATCTTCACTCGGGCTATCACCAGATATGTATGAAAGAGGCAGACATTCCCAAGACGGACTTTAGAACTCATGAGGGCCACTATGAGTTTTTGGTCATGCCCTTTGGCTTGTGTAATCCCCCCTCCACCTTCCAAAGACTCATGAATCATGTCTTTCGTCCCTTTCTCTGTCATTTTGTTTTAGTTTTCTTTGATGATATCCTCATCTATAGAAAAACCTGGACAAACCATCTTACTCATGTGGATCGAGTTCTCCATCTACTCTCTCAGTACCAACTTTTCTTGAAACAGTCTAAATGTGCTTTTGGTGCCTCAGAAGTAGAATACTTGGGTCATCTGGTTGGCAAGGATGGCGTCAGGGTGGATCCGAAAAATATTGAAGCTATGGAAGACTGGCCGCACCCAAAGACTCTCAAAATCTTGTGTGGATTTCTGGGCTTAATAGGGTATTATCACAAGTTTGTTAAGAATTATGGAAAGATTGCAGCACCTCTCACTGCTCTCCTAAAAAAGAACTATTTCACTTGGACTCCAACCACTGCTCAAGCTTTTCAAACCTTGAAGACGACCATGGCACCACTCCTCTTTGAGACTCTTGTTACACCTGCTATTATTTATGGATGTGAAGTTTGGGGCTGTAGTATCTCCTGTGAATCCTGGAGAAAGATAGAGAAAATACAAAAGAATTTTATAACCTATAATCTAAAAATTAAAGGAAATATGCCCTATCCCATCCCCCTCTTAGAAACAAGCCTCTCCCCCATTGAGAGAATGACTATGACTAAGTACCTAATGTATAAGAACAAGTTAAACAACATGGAAGACAAGAGTATACCTAAAATTTCTTCAAAATCAAGTCATAACCACCATCGACTCAAGTGAGGATGGCATAAAGATGCTCGATCTTGGCTAAACTATTGGGGAATCATGGAAGAAACCATTTTGCAGAATAAAGATACTATTAAAAAAAATGTCAAATTAAAATTTAAGGAAAAAATGTGGTGTGATAAAGAGTTAGAGGAAAAAAGAAAATTAAGGTATTATAAAGATGTAATCAACCCTAATCTAGAAGATCAAAATTATCTATTTGTTTTTCCAAGTTAAAGAAAAAAAAAGCATTTCTAAGATAAGAACAAATTCTCACGAGCTCCATAGTGAAACTGGGTGTTGGTCAATTCCTAAAATGCCATGGGATGAAAGAGTGTGTCACCTTTGTGACACTAAGAAGGTTGAAGATGGAAATCACTTTCTCTTAGATTGTCCAGCCTATACCCATATTAGATCTCATTTTCAAAATATTTATCACACTACCAACCTTCCTAACCTCTTAACTCAAAAAAAGTATGCTGATCTTGGAAAACTTCTATTAATGCTTTTCGAGCACAGAAACAAAATTCTAAAAAATCACAAGTAATCACTTACCCTCTTAAGGTCTGATAGACCAATTCGATCTTAGTGGACGTTAATCATCATCATCATCATCATCATCATCATCATTAATTCTATCTTTTTTAAATATCACTATTTAAAATTAATAATTATTATTTAAATTATAGTTATTTATACACTATAATTAAAAAAAAATAATCCTCCATTCTAATATTATTTTTCACACTTTACATTAATTCTATCCTTTTTAAATATCATTATTTAAAACTATAATTTATTATTATCATTCACTTTTAAAAATATTTTTCTTTAGACAAACTCCATTTTTAAAAACATTTTTCTTTAAACAACCTCCATTTGACTTGTATTTTCAAACCTATAAAACTTGAATGAGATTAGCATTGTGAAACTTGAAACCATAATTGAAGCACCAAAAAGTAATATGGCCCCCATTTCATTATCTTCCATGAAATCGAGGTACGAGGGAATATGTGCCATCACAATCACGATGCATGGGATGGTAAAACATTGAAAGTATCATAACCACCATTTGTAAATTCTACTCAGTGTTTTTTTCTTTAAATAAAAGAGAAAAATATATTATCTTAAGAGCTTAAAAAAAGTATATTATTTTTTTCTTGCCACCTATTCTGTCATATCAGGGAAATCAGAACAAGTGGCTAGCATAAACATTTGGAAATCATAGCCGAGTTTTTCAAAGTTCAACTTAACAATTGCCATATTATTTACATAAGACGTGTCTGGTGTCATGAACCAGAGAACATGGCCATTATGGCTGTAGCTATAGATCATGCAATTTAACAAAACTGAAAAAGGCTGTAGTCAAATCCTGAGATGTAAACAGAGAGAGAAGCTAGAAATTTGGCAAACCCGGGCGTCCATTAGTACTGTAACTGGAGACGAACCTTTGTCTGTAGGTTGGACAATGAGTTTTATCCAGAACGTCTGACAAGGCATCGAACATGAGGTCCATGCATCGACTGAGAGTGTGTTGATTCTGAGTTTGATCCTCCAGACTTCACCGCATATCAAATATTAGTTGCAGGTGGTCATTTGAAAAATGATGAGGATTGGGCGTAGGATGCTTAATTTTCCCCTTCGCTTCCACAAGAAGAGTTGGAACCATATCAAAATCATCTAGTGGAGTTCCTTCCATGTCCCACCCATGGCTAGAGTTCCCGACAATCCAATCTGTAAGCCAACTGGGTGGAATTTCTTCCTCCACCAAGTAACTTCCTTGCTCCATAAGCCGGGCTAGGGGTCTGGTGATGATGCTAGGATTGAGTGGGGCTTCTAGGGGCTACAACTCAAGAGGAGGAATTTATTCTTCCATCGGGCATCTTCCCGTATCATGCATATTTTCAGAAAGGGATGGAGGCAAGTTCTAGTCATGAGGGGAGGGAGGGGGAGTCTCATTCCATGTCTGGCTTCTTCCAGGGGAGTTGGTTGGGGGGAGAGGCTGTGAAAGGTCAAGGCAGTTGCGCCTCGCGATGAAATTGTAATATGATGGTCCCCTTTTGTTTTTTTTGCGCTCTCTGGGCATGATTGAAAGAAAGAAATGAGTATGGAGTAGTGAAAACTAGGATAGAGGAGTCACGCTGGTGAAAAGGAGGCTGAGAGAGGTGACCAACAGTGGCTAGGAGGTGATGGGAGAAAATCCATAACATGAATACACATGAGACAGAGAGAACTAGAGAGCCAAATGAAAATGGGAAATGATAGAATGCCCAGGATCTCTAACCTTCATTGTTGTTGGTTGAATGCTAGCGGGGGGCACCATGACTGCCGAAGTGATCTTAGCTCGAGGACGAGTACCCGATTCAGTACTCTAGAGATGGTTCACATGCATAGCCATTAACTTACCAGAGGTAGCACAATGTACTACCATAAGTGCAGTTTTAAGGCCCGTCATTCATATGGTGTAGGGGTATGGGCGACAACTGGGGGTAATAACTCCCCTAGTTGCATGCTCGCCACCTTCCTTCTTTGGCTAGATGTCACCCCATTCGGGGAATTCTACTCAATGTTTATTAACTCTTTTGTTTTGCATTTTTTTTTAATAATGAGTATATAATCTCTATTAGAGGTTTATACTTGTAGTGAATTTGAGTGATGAAGGGTTTTTACTATGTGGTAAATTTGAATGGAGGTTTATACTTGTGGTAAATTTGAACGATGAAAGGTTTTTACTCTGTGGTAAATCTAAATGAAGGTGAAAGATTTTTATTCCGTGGTAAATCTAAATGGAGGTTTATACCTACCGTGAAGGGTTTATACTTATACATGTAGTGAATTTGAATAGAAGTATACTTGCAGTGAATTTGAATGGAACAGAGGGGAGGTTTAAAATTTAAACGATGGTTTTGTGATTGGTAACTTAGGTGCATACATTACTTCTCTCTCTTATTTTCATTTCTTTTCAATATGAGCAGTTCACCACCTATTCCAAAACCTCAACTTGTTAAGGGGAGGACTAACAAAGTCACTCTAGGGAGTCTTTATGAACATATAGAATCATTAGAGAAAATGAGAGTAGATAGAGAATTGAAACTCCAAGCAGAGTTAGAGGCAATGCTTGATACCAAATTTAGATTGTTAGAATACAATATTCAGACACATATAGAGAATAGAATATTAGGGTTCAAGACTTAGTTGCATAAAATGGAGGCTTGAATACAAGAAGTGGAAAAACATAAACAATCAACTAAAGGAGAGGTTGAAGCAAATGTCAACATGAGATATAGGATTAAAGAGCTAGAAGAAAAAATATCTAACAATTTGGCCCTAATTAGTTTGGAAAATAAATTGGATATCAAACCCATCAAAGAGGAATTGAATAAGCTAATCGAGTTCAAAAATAGAGTCTAGAATACAAGAAATGGAAAAACAAAAATGATCAACCCAAGAAGGAGAGGTTGAAGCAAATCTCAACATGAGAGATAGGATTAAAAAGCTAGAATAAAAACTAACTAACAATTTGTCCCTAATTAGTGTGGAAAATAAATTGGATATCAAACCCATCAAAGAGGAAATGAATAAGCTAATCGAGTTGAATCATGAGTGTAACAAAAGAGCCTTGAACCTCATAATTTTTGGTATAAAAGAACAACAAGATGAGGACACACTAACAATAATAAAAGAAGAATTAAAAAATAAATCACAAATTGAAACAACTTACATCATAGAAGCAAAGAGGTTGGGAAAAATAATTGAACATAAAGATAGGTTGATCCATGTCAAAGTAAGTTTTAATGACCATAAATATGACACACTTGGTAAATCTACAAGCTTAAAAGGGTCAAAAATATTTATAAATGATGACTTCATTCCAGAAAAAAAGTTGAATTAAGGAAGGAAGTTCAAAAGGTAAAAGAATCCAAGAAGGAAGGAAAATGGGCAATAATTAGAAACCGGAAATCTATTGTTATGGATAGGAATGATAATAATAACTAATATTTTGGGACACAGATAAAAGTCTAAAGAATTCCAAGTAATCCCTTACCTTCTTAAGGTCCGATAGACCAATTCGGTCTAAGTGGACATTAATCATCATCTTCATCATCATCAATGATGTTTATAAGTGATCAAATATAAAACATTCAAGAAAAAAATGTACAAAAGATAAGAGAGTGTTTCAATCCATCTTAAAAAGGAGGCAAGTACACCAAAATTTTGTTTAAAAAAAATCTAACATAAATATTAAGAATATAGATACATAAATTTAACAATGAGATGTTTTGAGGAAAGATGAAAACATAAAAGGTCAACAAACAATGAACAATTACAATGAACTTATACTCTGAGCATAACCTAAACTTTATATTGTAGAAGAAATTTGATACCTAGTGTTATTCTCGAAGTTAGTAAGATTTGTATATCTCTTCCTATATGTTTGATAATAATTTTTATGGACTTCATTTTTTTTCAATTTAATTTATTAATGTTATAGAAATGACACATCTATATGAGTTTTGGATGCATCTCGCTACTCTCGATGCAAAAACTATTTATATTATTTTCAACAATGATTCATTTCATTTTTTAGTTAAAATTTTCTTGGATTATTAAATAAATATTCAAACATATAACTTTTATACAAAAGAAAAGGTGGGCCATGCACACAACTACAACTAGCATTATTAAAGTGTAATCACAACTCTAAAATTGGGTTGGTTTATGCAAAAAAACTTAACACGTGCAATCACATAGAAAAATAGCATAAACAAAATTTCAGAGAAACATAAGGCATTACACATGATCATAAACACAATATAAAGCTATAGTGGTAAAAAATTTAACGTTCGGTGAAGGACCATCATAACCTTATGGAGTTGGCCCCAACCAATAACATGTGGCTTATCCTTGAGCATGATCAGATCCCAACCAACATTGATTGGGTTAAGAGACCTGATTTCTTTTGAAATGGTCCATGCTAATGTCAAAAATGAGGAGGATACCAAAAGTGTTTGCATTCCCATCATTCAAAAACTTGTATATTGTCCTTGTGGTGATGCCTACCATTGACATGCTTAGAACATTTTGTCTAAGTCACTAAAGTGTTAGGTGATTCCTTGCTCATGTTATGGGGGGGCACCCTAAAACTCTAATAACTATTACATATGGACTATCTTTGTTTGAATATTCTAAATTGGTACTAAATTTTGCAAAGAAGCTCACTTCATTTTATAAATTAAACATCTTTCTCACAACATATTCATCATCTTAAACAAACAAATCTTTCTACGTTAAACTAATTGACTTAACATCATTGAAATAAACATCATATATTCTTCTTTTTCCATTTTTGACCTGATAGGATGGAGGATTGTAGAGTCATAATCGAAATAGGAGCTCATTGTGAAACAACTAATTTTGTCCTAGGTTGTTGCACTTAAAAAAGATTTTGCACTTCCAAATTTTGATATCTCTTGAAACTTGATAGATCTAAACTTAATATGGATTTATATCTATATAAGAATAACTCCATAATGTTATTGGAAAATAAATGGAACATGTTTGTAATAATAGGGAAGTCGCAATTCCAAATCCAACAATGTAATCACCCTAAAAACCTACCAGAAAGGAAAAATGTTTTTGACACTACAAGGACAACACCTTCTTGCCGACGTTTTTATAGAATCTCCTTGAAAAATATATTCATTCTCTGTTTATAACAGAGTTTTTTAGCAGAGTCAGGGCAACTAGAGGTTTTTGCAGAGGTTTTTTGATCGGTGCACCTTTAATATTGATACACACTGGTGCGTCCATGAACAATAAAGCACTCATGCATTGATGTTCAAAATCACCACCATACTTTATAATACAAATTACACACACACCAAATAAATCGCACTAGTGACGTTGAACATTAAGCACCAGTGCGCCTCACTGTCGTCAGACGTGTTATCACCATTAATTTGTTTTTGTGTGAAATCAAGATTTCAGGACTTAGCGAGGTGCTAAATTGGTTTGGAAGTCCGATAAATCAAGGGAGGGAATAAATATAGCACAAAGAGGCTAAATCCGATGGGGTGCCAAGGTGATGGGACTCTATACGTCACAGATCGCGAGCTCTCTAGAACGGGTGGAGGAGTTGCACAGAGGATAATCCCCGAAAGTAGGTCGAAAAATAAACCATGGTTTTGGGTTAGGACCACGTGGCGCCACCGGGTGCATTTCAAGGCGAGAAACAGGTTGCCCCAAACCACTTCCTCGCACCCCCAAATTTGGAAAAGTATATAAAGGGAATTTGTTGTTTATTTTATTATTTTTCAAAATACTGGAACATTTGAAAGTTGGCACGACAACCCTCATTCAACTGTAGCTCAACAGTGCGCCAAGTTCTCACCATTTTTGGTAATTTCCAGGTATTTTTCATCGCCTCCATGGACCCTATCATAACTTCAGTAACAGAGCAAGACTCTGTATCAAATTAAGAAGCCCTAATTGACCGAGATTAATATGTTGTCGACATCAAAATCACCATTTCTCCCATCTCTGTTTCCAGAAGCAATTTGTCTGATAATGTAGGAAAGAATATACCATTCCTTGAAGTAGTCCAGTCCTCCATAGTCCTGTATGTTGTCGAAGTCGCTTTCCCTTTTCCCAAATTCATAAGTTGGTGCGCAAAGTAGTATTCAGAGGAGGAGAAAGTCATCGTGAATAAGAAAGGTTCCGAGGTCATGTGTAGGGTAGATAGTATGTCAATTCGATATGCCCTCAGCATACTAGAGTCTTTCTCTATAGTGTCTGAACCCTTTAATGAAGAAAAGCTAATTAGGTTATACAAAGAGTGTCCATCAGAAGTCAGAGATATGTTTTTATAGACAATTGTCAAACCAATTTTTTTTTCAGAGAGTCTATCTTTTCCCATGAATGTGAGTATAATGGTTATTGAAGTCCAATAGGTCTGTTCCCTTTTGAGTCAGGTTTTAGGTCTGGATAATGACAAATATGTAGTTGAAGTCATGCTCGGTTTCCCGTTGAACTTTTTTTATGTCAGAGTCTGGTCTGTCAGTCCGTATAAATTTTGATCATTTCATAGCTGATAAGATCCATAAGCAGCTGGTAAATTTAAGTTCTCTAAGGCATTTCAGATACTACACCTATCTGTTGAAGATTTTCATAGAGACCAATAAGAGAGAATTTTTTGAAGAAACATTCATATCAACTGAATGTAAGAGGATTACATTGCTCATTTTCATCAACAAAGTCATGTCCAGGGTTTACAGTTTAATATTCAACACAAGATTACCTAGAGTTCTGGATGACATGAGGAGCTATCTACAAGCCAAATCTAGAAAATAGAGTGGGGGAGTGGGTACTATTCATGCATTCAATAGTGATATGGGTTTATGGTTGTCATGAATCCCCCTATCTATTGCCTATTTTTCCGACCCCCAGATCATTTTCCCTTGAATTCATCAGGCAGAGAATTATATCTGAGACAAATCATTTCATGAAATTGCACAAATTCTCCAACCTCAAGTTCTCTTTTATCATTGGCCCTTTCATTGTCAAAGCCAAATCTTGTTTATCTCTGATTCAAACAAATCTCAAAGAGTTTGGTTTTGCACAACTACAGGGGAGAAGTTATGACCCACACCAAATCATATCCAAGAGAAGCTTGATGAACAAACATGCCCCTTATGAGCATGAACATGTTGAGGGTTTTGATAAATTGGAAAACCTAGAATTCTGTGCTGATATGGAAGCAATCTTGCAACCAAATCAAATGAAACAAGTGGAGGAAACCTTGAAACAAAGTAAAACACAACAAGCTCCTCAGAAACTAATATTCAAAGTCCCCAAGGTAAGTGTTTACATCAAGAGAAGTAGTTCAAAGGCCATGGGCACCAATGATCAACAGACCATGGGCACCAGTGATCAACAGACTGATCCTAAGAAGATGAATATTACACAATCTCCACATATTGTAAATTTGGAGGAGGAAGAGCCCATAAAACAAGTAAATATTGATATGGTGGAGAGTGGTACAAGCACTGTTGAAGTTGAAAAGGAAAGAAAACTCCAAAGTGAAGGAAAATCCAAAACTTTTAGCAACAAAAAATACATATTTGACAAGACATTTGAAGCAGTGTACCAATCTAAAGAATATTTGCAAAAACAATATGTTGAGAAGGGAAATATTGCTCTGAGTGAGATGAGGGATTTAATCCCCGAGGTAGAAAAGATTTCCCAGCACAAATCTTCTTTTTTCAAAGTGAGAGATATTGAGAAGAGGACATTTAATATAGCAGTTGTAGATGAAGATAAAGTATCTGAGATCAAGATAAGGTATGACAACATCACTGCTCTAGACAAGGTAAATTCCATAGACATACTGATGACATGTTGTACTTAGATTACTTAAGTCTAAGCTTGAATAACTCAAAACTGTCATCCCATATGATGAAATTGGAAGAACAATTAAGGCAGGAAAAGGCATCTAGCAGGGCTTGGTAGACTCAGGTCAAAATATTGGAATCTGAAGTTCCCCAAGGGGTGAAAACCTCATTGTCTGTAAAAGACAGATTAATTCAAATCTTGAAGAAGAAACTAAAAATTTCTACCACAGAGAATCCACAAACATCAGAACTGGCTTCTCTAGAACAAGAGAAGGAATCATTTCATCAAGAGGCATTGGATTACAAATATAAAGTGTTGCAACTAGAGAAAGAAAAAGTGAAATGGTCACAAGAGCAAACAAAGTTGTTGAACGGGGATGTAGTTTTACCTTCTACTACATAAGCTGGGCCAAACACTGAAGGGCTTGTCCAGGCTATGTCACAAGTTAGCCTGAAAGAAGGAGAAATCAAAGGGATAAAAGGGAACATAGATAAGTTGAAGCAAGAAATGCAAGAAAATGATGAAAGAATGGCTCAATTTCAAAAGGAGAATCAAGCCTTACAGGAAAGGATAGACAAGTTGAAAATAAGATTAAGGGGCAAAGGACTGTTGCAGGGAGACAAACAGATCATCTGAGATTCTATAGCTGCTGAAGCTTCCAAGTTTAGAGTGTATTTGAATTTCATCAATGATAAGGACAACATGGCCATCACAGCTAGAAGTAGGTGCACTATTGTAAATGAGACTTTAGAAAAGAAACCATCAGAGTGGGCCCAAAATTACATAAAATTGCTCAACTCCATACCTACTACAGAACTTCATACCATTGGAGTTAAAGATAGAACTACACTAATCATATGGGCCAGGAGGGTTATTGCTAAACATAACCTGTTGAAATCAGTCCAAACCAAGGCCACACAAATGGAGAAACGTGTGAAAGAATTCAAGGATCTGTTTGAATAATTGTTTATTAAAGGCCTCCCACCATTTTTGGATGGGAAAGGAAAATTATATGATAAGGAAGAATGCAACACTCGCCTCACTCAGTGCAGAATGAACCACTCCAAGTTTGAAGCCCTGGAGGAAAACCTGAAAGGAGCAACCCTAGTTGAACATCTAATTACAGATTTTGAGATTCTAAATCAATTCAAAGTAGTGAAAGTTGGACTACCAGTCATGACATATGCCTCTTGCATTGAATTGAAGATCACTATCAATGAAATGATGGATTATGATATCCCTTCCGTCTTGCAATGGAAGGAGATAGTACGACTGGGTAAGACAAAGTGAATTTTTCTAGGAGCCACTAAATGATGTCCAGGTGTAACTGAAGATGGTGGGTCAGGAAAAAGAACATAACAAAACAAGTGGAAAATAAAGGAGCTGAAGCGTCAGAGGAGTTAAAAGATGGATCATGAAACATTTTTCTTGTTGATCATTGTAATCGGTTCCAATAACGAAACTCTCATTTGTAATTATTGTAATCAATTTCAGAAACTAAAACGTTTCATTTCAAGCATTGTAATCAGTTTCAAACCGAAGGAACTCGAACTTGTATAAATATTAGGAGTTCCAAATGTATTAGTGTTGGCAGAAGTGCAAGGGCACGATTTAGCTGTTTAAACTTGAATGCAATTTTTTGAAGCTGAATATAATACATATGCGGAAGTCTTTGAAGTCTCCATGAAAATATTCTAATGGTGGTGATAGGAGTTTTGTCTTCTCTCTTTGTATGTATTTCCTATATTTATGATTCCATTTACATTGTCTTCTATTTAAATTGGATA
>ML782059.1:880283-898530 GCA_009831015.1 Picea engelmannii | reverse complement strand
AAAAAAAAAAAAACAAACAAAACTTAGCCATTGATTGTCAAAGAAACACCATGTGACATGAGAGAGCCCTCCTTGAGCTAAGCAGGCTAGTACCCAAATATAAATTTTGTTTGTCAGTTACCTCTATCATTTGAAAATTTTTACAGAGTGCTAACATTCTAACGCTATTGCCGGGGATCGAAAGTGAAATCTTCCCTGGGAAACAAACGACTTAAAGCTTCATATTTGATTCCTGAGGGTGACAATGAGTCAAACACCTTATTGGGTGAGACTAAATTTACCTTGGCGACTCCATTATAAAGAGATCAATAGCATAAAGCAGTTTGAGCTAGAAATCCTGCCTCCCAAGAGAATTCATACCAGGAGAAACCCAGACCCAGAAGCAATGATCCCTGTGTCTGATCCTGAGAATATTGTACATACAATAAAAGAAAAGCCAATAATACCAGTTGTGTGTCTGGACAAATATATATCCTTTCCCAAAGATGGAGTGAAGAGAATTAAAGGCCTTGATTTTGATGTGAAATTTGAGCAAAATCTGTTCAAAACTAAATCCGAGTCTTGTTTGAACGAGATCATATTTGATAAGAAGAGGTTCCAAGATTTAATTTTACCTTATTCTACTAAATCTCTTGTGATTCCTAACTAGTAGCCACTTGAAGTTCTTACTGCATCCATGGAAGCTCTAGTTTTCCCCTCTTGTCCTACCTACTCAATTACATGACTTGCCCCGAGAATATAATAAGAGGATTAAGTTGTATCATGCTGAAGGCAATGTGTCAGCCCAAAAACACTTAGACTGGTTCAATGATTTTATAGACCTAGAAGAAGTATATTTTGAAGATGCAAAAATGAGGCTGTTTGCACAAAGTCTTGCAGGAGAAGTCAGAAAATGGTTCAGAGCTCTCCCACCATCAAGTATCCAAAATTTTGAATCCTTTGAAATGAGTTTTCTTGCAAAATTGGCTGACAAGAAAAACCCCCTTCAGTTGCTAACCCAATATAACAACATGAGAAGGTCACCTGATGAAACGGTCAAAGAGTTTTCAGCTAGGTTTATCAAAGTTTACAACTCAATTCCTACCGAAGTAAAACCTCCTCCCAGGGCTTCTCAACTTAGATATGTTGATTCCTTTAAAAGCGATTTTTCTTTGTTGTTAAGGGAAAGAATATCCAATTCACTGGATGATATGATGAGTGATGCAATAGAAGTTGAAGTAAATATAATGGCTTAAGGAAATATCAAATATAACTCTTACAGAGACATGAAAAAGGTTCAAGATAAGGCACAACCTTCAACCTCACAGTTATCAGAGGAGAGGTTTGAAATGATGATGAAGACCATGAAGAAAATCATGGAGAGGATGTCTTTAGATAACAAGCCTAACACCAGAGAACATGGTGATGTTCCACTCAGAAACCAAAGGAGACCAACAGTTCCATAAATTAGACAAAAAGATCAAAGGAACCATGACGATCAACAAATAAGACATCCTTTTTGAAGCCAATATCATAGTGTCCCTGAGATTTTCCAAATGGGTAGAAAATCTGGTACCTGTTAGAAATAAAAGTGGAGAAATTAGTGAACAAGGTGTCCCTCAAGGATAATTACCCATTGCCTAAGATGGGTCAAATACTACAGAAAGTGGTTGGTGTTGGCCCTCGACCAAGTTTTGAGGAAACATTGGTTAGAGTTGGACCACTTTTGGACTTCGACAAATTGGTCAAGGAATGAGCACCCAGGTAGATCTGATATCACGGATCTCACTTATTTTGTGGGCTATGTGGACCCAATAAGGGGTTTTTTAGGGTTTTTGTAATGGGTTATGGGATGTTGGCCCATGGGGTTTTCCCATGTTTGGCCCTATTGTAAGGGTTTGTAAAAGTATAAATAAAAGAAGAATGTACGGTAGAAGTAGTTCTTGAGAAGTTTTGGGAGCTAAGTGAAAGTAGTTCAAGTGTCTTCATGCAAGAGAATGTATGTGTGTTAAGGCTTTGTGCTTGATAGAGAGTTGGCTCTGTGCCTTGACCTAGTTTTGGGAAGGAGGATCTAGTGCTCAGTGCACAGATCTCATGTCTGGTGCGAAGCTCGACTCAATGGCTTAGTGCATAGGAGTAACTGAATGTAAGAGATTGGCGAATAATAAAGAAGCGAAGTGGTTGGTGGACGTAGCCCCACATTGGGGTGAACCACGTATATCTTGTGTATTTTGTTTGCTTTATGTTGTGTTATTTATGTTATGAATCTGTTCAGTTATTTGATTATTATGTATGATAGATAGATATGTTATTGCTTAAGTGCTTTACTTGTGATAAGGGTAAATGAAGGTTAGATCTAACTGAGTGATAAGTGCTAAGTGGTTGAAGTACTTAATCGTTGTTATTTACTGCGCTAGATATATCTTAGATATGTTTTGTGATGGTCATAAGGTGAATAAACTAATGTATGTCACTTCCTAAGCATTAACAGAATACCCTGTGAAGTGTCATTATCACAGATCTATGTCCCAACTTGGTTACAAACACCTGCGTCCTGTAACCCACCCTGCTTCTACCTTGGGTGAGACTTCGTCTTCCTCACAGGTGTTTTCGAAAAGTTTGGTAGTCAGGGTTTTGTTGGTGTGATGTAAGCGTTAAACCCTGGGTTTGCCCCTATGCCAACAAATGGTTTCATTGATGGGACCTGAAACTGTGATTGTTGGGAACTGAAGTAAAGAAAAGAGAAGCTCTGTGCATAGATTTTTTGCTAAAGTGCACATTACTCTACTTGGCTTGTGAAGCTTTGTGTTAAGAAATAAATCCGATCTGAGGAAAGAGGTAGGATCTGAAAAGAGGTAAAACTTTGTGCTTTGACAAGAGAAAGATAAGCGGAAATTTTTGTTTTGAAAGCATGAACCTAAGTATGTTTAATATATTCTGTCCTAGTATGAAGGCTAGGGAACAGTTGAAAGAAAGAGTTGATTTGAGTAAACTTAATGGAAATGAAGAAAGATATGTTATTCCTATGCATATATTTTTTTTTAGGACTGACAAGTGGATGCAGGAACCTCGAATTTGTTTTTGTAGATTGCAGGTCCAACACTATGATCCTAAGGGAAGTGTGTAGTACAAAAGAAGTTGGGGAACATTTAAAAGAAAAAGAGGATTGACATTGTGTTATAACTACAAAAGGTTGAGATATCTTGATAAGTAATGCCCTGACACAGGTCCTATTTTCCTTTGTTGTAAGATTGTTGGTCATGAGGTTGAAGACTGTCCAAAGATGATTACTAAATTTGAAAGGATGAACATGAGACAAGACAACTATGAAATAAGTAAAGAGACTAAGGGCATGTTAGAGAGTCATAAAAATAAAGAACCAAAGGAATTTCATACTACATTAGTATAGTTGAAAGAAACGATGGATGTTCACAAAGGTATCAATTTATTAGATATCCCAAAAGTAAAAAAAATGCATAAGTGAAAGAATAGAAGACTTCGACATAGACTGTGTCTTGGATGAAGAAACACAGGTGAATATCATGACAGAAGAAACTTGGAAAATTTTGGGAAAACCTACTGTGATACCTTCGTTAGGAAGGATAGTCTTGTTTAAGGGAAATATGATAACCCTATGTGGAAGAGTTACTAATGTACCTATTATTGTTCATGGAACATCGACTGAAGAAGAATTTGAAGTCATTAAGTTTATCGGGGACAATGCCCCTTTCCCACTTTTACCAGGTAAGCCTTGGATTGAGAAGGATCAAATCAGAAGGAAAACAGAGGAAGAAGCTACATAAAAGAAAAAGAAAGAACTAAGGGATTTCATATCTAGGAAAATAGACTGACTAATATAAGAAAGAGAGGATAAGTTGAAGCAAAAGAACAAATTAACAACACAGGAGGGACATAAGGTAAGAATCAGATGTCAAGGTTGAAAGAATGCAAGAAGGCTTGAGGAACCTATCTATGTCCACTCGGGATGTGTTAAGAAAAGGGATATTAACTTCAAACCCTTTGAGGGCACCTCAACAATGAGAAGCCACTGCGCTAGGAGAAAATAAGAATAAAAATGGAAAGAGGATCCTAGAAATAGTTAGAGAAACACAGATCACAAGGAAGAAGACAAGGAAGCACAATAAAAATAAATCTAAGTTGGAAAAGCTACAAGAAGCTACAGAGACCAGATGGAAGACTTCGTAGTTTCGAACCTCGCAGGAAGCAGGTTCGCAGGATTTGAACCTCTCTGGAACAACAATACCGTGTAGAATGGGACTTTTCCTTGGCAAAGTTATATGACCATTGGAGGCACCCCATCCGTTAGAACGATGCTCTGGAATGGTTAAAAAACACATTTATGGGCTGATGGACCATTTTTGGACGTTGAGACCATGCCATAACAAACAAATTTACATTGATGGAGGCATTCCTGGCCGTTGGAAGAATTCGTTATGATATCCCACTTATTTAACTCGTTGGTCACTACGTGAGGACCACTTTTTTCTACCTGTGATTGACTGAGCGAAACAAAGAATTGTCCAAGTGTCGAGATGTGTTATCTGAAACTAGACCTCGACGTCCGTTTGTCTACCCCAACTGTCTGTTCGTCTACCCTAGCATGTTTGTTTAAAAGTTAGAATGTTGGGCGAACCAAGTGAATTAGAGAAGTCTGTCGAGGGGGTCCTTAAGAAACTAATTGCCGATAGAACGATATCTGAAGGTGTCCAGGCATTGTCGACTAGGGGACTGCAGGCTTCCCCTTCAACTGGACGTCATTCTGGTCGTGTCAATGCTGGAACTGAACAATGAAGTAAGCACCACGATGATATGGCTAATACGAAGTAGATCCTGTCGATCCTACCCGAGTATATCCCACCTTTGGCTAGTGCTATTAACTGCGACAACATTCCCTGAGATTATGAGTACACCATGTTCACCGCGTACATTTCAAAAGGAATACGCATAGTCAGGAGTCAGTTATGATAGATCCTGCTACTGAAGAACAAAGACTTCAACTTGGGAGACCGAAAGAACTATGCCATGTTGGCACCGCATCGCTATCTCATGAAGACAACTCGAAAGAAGCCTCACATCATCTCACAAAAATGGATTAAGGAGCTGGCACAGTCCACCGTGCTAAATGTGATGAAGATCCCCCATATTTGCTGCCACTGGGAGGTTAATGCCTACGTTAAAATCCTCATGTCGTGCTATCATGGCGGATACCTATGGCTTGACCAAAGGATTACTGTGGATTCGACATTGATCCACCAGATTACAGACTTGAGTGTGAAGGGACCCAACCCTCAACAATTTTATCCAGGGAAGGCTTCAGACCGTTCCTTGTCACAACACATCAGGGAGCTTACGAAGAAGTAGAGAAAGGAAAGAGAGGTTACAAGGTAACCTCTATACAGGATGGCGCAGTGCGCCTTGCTTTCCAACTCATAGTTGGAAATATCATAAGGTAGAACCGCCCCACACAGGTCACAGGGTTTATGGTGGACCTTGCAGGAAAATGTGTGGAGGGAATGCAGATGAACTAGGTGAACTACCTCGTCAATGAGCTGGAGAAGGATTGTTGTGAAGCCCAGGATTTGGCATATGAATTCCATTACAACTAGCTGATCATTTTGATCGCATTTGTTTCTTGGAAAATGCCTGAAGGATCCACCTTCCCAAATATCAAACCCTCGGATCTGTTGGCTGCTCGGTTTTCCACCTTGTGGTACACCAATGACATGACGAAACAGTGGTAGTCCAACGCTATGTTTCATGCATAATATCAACAATTAAAGATTTCCATTGAATCATTTCTGCGCTTGAAACCACACACCCTGCACTAGTATAGACCAATAGCCAAGTTCCGCACAGATCTTCATTTCATCTACATCACTATGCTCTGATATGATAACCAAGAAGAGTTATAGTTGTACTACAAGCTAACAGATGAATACATGGAGAAGATTACAAAGGAGTGGTCAGAGGAATTTATTGTACCTGTCGCTGATGCATAACTCTCTGAAACTGACACCATAGGAAGCCCCATAGTCACCCGATTCAAGTATGTCAGATAGTTCAGTGGGACGAAGAAGAAGACAAATAAGGAATAAGTCCAGGATATAGAGAGAGATGAGGAGGAAAATTCTTTTGAAGATAACGGGTCTGGATCGCTCGCTCAGAGGAGGAGAAGACAAAGAAAATGGAAAAGGAGGAGGGGATGAAGAATAAAAGAAAGGAGGAGGTGAAGCTACACCACTGGAAGACCCCCCTACTAGAACAATCACACTGCAGAAAAGGAAGGTTTCTCCGAAGAAACCTCACAAAGGAAGAAGATGCATGCTAATAAGCCTCAGTTAGAGGCCACGCTCACTGAGGATGATATTAGTTTGGTCCGCAGAGCTATGGAAGACACTTCTGAGAACATCTTGCAGAGATATGGAGAGAAGAAAGAGGAGCTATATGGAAGGATTGAGAGGGAACTGAAGGAAGTACACCTAGCTATTCATTTGGCCCACACAGTACCCATTGTGCCTTCCTCGTCGCAGACTACAGAATTGGGGGATGAACCAGCCCAATTGAGAAGATTGGTGGATGAAACAGAAGCTTGACTTCAGAGAGTCTAGGAAGAAAAGGAGAAGGATACATAAGCCTTGAAGTAGGAGAAAGAGGAAGTCCTAGCGCAATTAAGAGCAACGCAAGATAGGGTAGCAATATAGGAAAGTGAGAAAGAAGAGCTTCAGGCGAAGCTCCAGGAGGAAATAGCCCAACTATAGAGAGAAAAGGAGTAGTTTCTCACAGAACGAGCCATAGTCAAAGAAGTAGTGAGTAACGCATGTCACTCTATGCCAGGCTTGGAACAAGAGGAGAAAGGGTCAGTCGAAGCTCAAGTGGTGAAGCTCGTTGTGACCCTCCAGCAACTTCAGGATAGAATAACTGAATTGGAGGCCCAAACAATACTGAGCACTATGTAGGAGGTGCGTGACCAGAGGGAGGAGACTGCTAAGAAAACACTAATAAGGATAATAACCCTCACTTCAAAATGAAAAAAACTGAGTGATAGAAGTGCACATACATACAAATGCCTCATCGAGGATCCAGAGCTAAGGAATATGGAAGTACAATTACAGGAGGCGCAACAACAAGCATTTTCAGTGCAGGCGCAGATGAAGTTGGTCACCGCAGTTGAAATAATGAAGAGATCCTAGGAGAAGCGCGTAGTAAAACAACATATCACTACCATCCAGGTTAGGGTAATGGAGGTGATGCAAAAGCTACAACCTATGCATGATGAAGCTTGCAAGGTGTTCAAAGAGATTGATGGACATGGCTCACAATTGGATCAAGTGGTTGCATCAATAGAAAAATGCCAGGAAGGGCCTGTTACAAAGCATATGATCCATGAGCTTGCTGAGAAGGAGGCTCAGGTGAAGCAACAAGTCGAGGCAGCTTGAGGTAAGATCTAGGCCTTAGAAGCACCGTTGTCTACACCTGAGTGACTCGAGATGAGTCATAGGTGAGTGTTGGGGGCTTGTTGGTCCTCGACCAAGTTTTGAGGAAACATCGGTCAGAGTTGGCCCAATTTTGGACTTTGAGACATTGATAGAGGAAGAAGCGCCTAGGCAGAGATGAGATCGCAAATCTCACTTATTTTGTGGGCTATGTGGACCTAGTAAGGGGTTCTTGAGGGTTTTTGTAATGGGTTATGAGGATTTTATCCCATGGGGTTTTCCCATGTTTGGCCCTATTGTAAGGGTTTGTAAAAGTATAAATAAAATAAGAATGTATAGTAGAAGTAGTTCTTGAGAAGTTTTGGGAGCCAAGTGAAAGTAGTTCTCAAGAACTTTCACTTGGCTCCCAAAGGCTTTGTGCTTGATAGAGAGTTGGCTTTATGCCTTGACCTAGTTTTGGGAAGGAGGATCTAGTGCTCAGTGTGTAGATATCCTGTTTGGTGCGAAGCTCGACTCAGTGGCTTAGTGAACAAGAGTAATTGAATGTAAGAGATTGACGAATAATAAAGAAGTGAAGTGGTTGGTGGACGTAGCCCCACACTGGGGTGAACCACATATATCTTGTGTCTTTGGTTTTCTTTGTGTTGCGTTATTTATGTTATGAATTTGCTCAGTGCTTTGATTATTATGTATGATAGATAGATCTGTTATTTCTTAAGTGATTTACTTGTGATAAGGGTAAATGAAGGTTATATATAACTGAGTGCTAAGTGCTAAGTGGTTGAAGTACTTAATCATTGTTATTTACAACACTAGATCTATTTTAGATATGTTCTGCGATGTTCATAAGGTGAATAAACTAATGTATGTCACTTCCTAAGTGTTAAAAGAATACCCTGCGAAGTGTCATTATCACAGATCCGCGTCCCAGCTTGGTTACAAACACCTGCGTCCTGTAACCCCCTCTACTTCTACCTCAGATGAGACTTCTCCTGCATCGCAGGTGTTTTCGAAAGGGCTGGTAGTCGAGGTTTTGTTGGTGCATTGTCAAGCATTGAACCCTGAGTTTTCCCCTGTGCCAACAATTGGTTCTTAGAAAATATCAATACTGGATGGTTTCTCTGGGTATAACCAAATCATGGTACACCTTGATGAGCAGGAAAAAAAAAACTTCACAACACCATGGGGAACCTTCATATATGCCAAAATTCCTTTCGAGCTCATGAATGCAGGAGAAAATTTCCAAAGGGCTATGGATATAGCCTTTGTTGATGATAAAGATAAATTTATTGTTATTTACTTAGATGATATCACTGTATATTTAGGTTCTGATGAAGAATATCTCAAGAATCTAAGGAGAAGTTTTGAGAAATGTAGGAAGTTTAGAATTTCATTGAACCCCAAGAAGTCTAATTTTGGTATGGAGGAGGGAAATTTTTTTGTTCACATTATTTCAAAAGAGGGAATAATGATAGACCCCAACAGAGTTGAGGGGATCTTGAAAATTGGCACACCTAGAAGCAAAAAAAAGTACAATCTTTCCTAGGGAAAGTGAATTTTCTGAGAAGGTTCATCCCTAACTTGGCTGAAATCATAAAGCATATCACTAACATGCTCAGAAAATGAAGTGAGATAAAGTGGACTTCTAAAGCCAGGAAATCCTTTGAATATGTTAAAGTGGCATTGACGAAATCCCCAATACTGGACAGTCCAAATTTTGAAAGACTTCATATTGTTTTATTTTGCCTCAGAACACACCATTGATGGTGTTTTATTACAAAAAGATGAACAAAACTTTGAAAATCCTATAGCCTACTACATCAAGACATTGAGAGATTATTCATTGAAATATGATATCATGGAAAAACATATATATGCACTGGTCAAGGCCCTAAAGGAGTTTAGAATTATATCTTGCATTCCCACACTATTGCTTATGCACCCAACAAGTCTATGAAGGACATCTTAACTCAGCTAGATCCTGAGGGTAAAAGGGGAAAGTGGATAGCTGTGTTGTTGGAATATGACCTTGATATCAATCCTACAAAGTTGGTCAAGGGGCAAGGACATGCAAAGTTGATGGCCCGGTCAAATTTTGAACTCTTGGGGATTAATTTCATTGCTTATTTTTCTATAGATTCAAGAGAAGAAGAGGTCCCTCAGGTATCTAAAAAATTTCTTGACTCTCCATGGTATGATGATATTATTTATGTATTGAGAAATTTGCAGGCTCCTCCTGAAATGAGCAAAACTAAGGCCAGGTTTTTGAAGCTAAAAGCAACAAAGTTCTATATTTTAAATCAATCTCTGTATTGGAAGGACCTAGGAGGAATCTTGTTGAGTTGTTTGCTGGGGTAAGAAGTGGAAAAGACCATTAGGGAGTTTCATAAAGGTGATTGTGGAGGAAACCATTATTGGAAAACTACTATGCATAATATTTTAAGGGTAGGGTTCTATTGGCCTAGAATTTTTTTTTATGTTTACAAAGAAGTTTCAAGCTGTCATGAATGCCAAATTTTTGATGGGAAGAGAAAATTGCAGCCTTTTCCTTTGAATCCCATCTCCGTTGAAGCACCTTTTAGACAATGGGGCCTTTATTTCATAAGAGAAATTCATCCACAATATTCATCTCAACACAAGTGGATATTGACAACCACAGATTATTTCACCAAGTGGATTGATGCAGTTCTTACCAGGAAAGCCAAAGATACTATTATCATTTAGTTTTTTGAGAACAATATTTTATCTAGGTTTGGTTGTCCAATCAAAATCATTACAAACAATGCAACAACATTTAAATCCAAAAATATGGAAAATTTTTGCAATGATTACAATATAACTCTTGGCCATTCCACATCTTATTAACCTCAAGGTAATGGGTAGGATGAGTCATCCAATAAAATATTGACAAGAATTATCAAAAAACTGCTGCAAGTTAAAAAAAAGGCTTGGCACAAGAAGCTTATCCATGCACTATGGGCTGACAAGATTACTACTAAAAGATCTATTGCTACTTCACCTTTCCAGATTGTGTATGGAATAGAGGAAATTTTTCCTACTTCATTAGGATTGCCAATGATGAGGTTACTACAAGAGCAAGATGCTGAACCAGATGCCACTCAAAGGAGGAAAAATGAACTGATCAATGTCCAACAAACAAGAGAGAAAGCCTTCAACAATTCTCAAATGCACCAAGACAAGATTAAAAAATATTTTCACAAGCATACTAAGGAAGATGATTTCAATGTAGGATATTTGGTGTTGATATGGGATGCTAGGAATGAAGACAAAGGAAAACATGGGAAATTTGACCATCTGTGGTTGGTACCTTTTAAAATTGTGGCATACCATGAAAATAATGCCTATATGCTACATGAACGTAATGTAGATCTTGTTGGAGGAGGACTTGTGAATGGAAGGTTTCTCAAGCATTAACTCAGTTAAAGGATTTTTCACCCTTTCCATTCATTATATATATCTGTTTTGTTTTTCAGTTGAAGCAATCAAAATCAATTCAACAAAAATTGAAGCCCGAAGTGAAGGCCCTAAGTTATGATGAGTATAATTTGAGTTGTGTGAATAGGAGGTTGATAGATTTAGTTGCAGGAGTAAAATAAATCCCAATGGTTAGGCCATTGGTATACCATTCTTTGCTACCTCGTTGGGAGGATAACATCCCCAGTTGGAGCCCATGTTATCACCATTAATTGTTTTTTGTGTGAAATCGAGATTTTAGGACTTAGCGAGGCGCTATATTGGTTTGGAAGTTTGATAAATCAAGGGAGGGGGTAAATATAGCAGGAAGAGGCTAAATCTAGTGGGGCGCCAAGGTGATGGGACTCGATACATCACAGATCACGAGCTCTCCATATCGACGGTCGAGGATTATTTTAGGTGGAGGAGTTGTGTGGAGGATAATTACCGAAAGTAGGCCGAAAACTAAACCATGGTTTTGGGTCGGGACCATGTGGCGCCACCGGGTGCATTTTAGGGTGAGAAGCAGGTTTTCCCAAACCACTTCCTCGCGCCCCCAAAATTGGAAAAGTATATAAAGGGCATTTTTTATTTATTTTATTATTTTTCAAAATACTGGAACGTTTGAAATTTGGTGCGATCACCCTCATTCAACTTTAGCTCAACAGTGTGCCAAGTTCACGCCATTTCCGCTAATTTCCAGGTATTTTTCATCGCCACCATGGACCCTATCATAACTTTAGTAACAGAGAAAGACCCTGTATCAAATGAAGAAGCCCTAATTGATCGAGATTCATACGTTTTCTACACCGAAATCACCATTTCTCCCATCTCCGTGTCCAGAAGAAATTTGTCTGATAATGTAGGAAAACATATAACATTATTTGAAGCACTCTAGGCCTCCATAGTCCTATATGTTGTCTAAGTTGCTTTCCTTTTCTTGAATTCATAAGTTGGTGCGCAGAGCAATATTCATAGGAAGAAAAAGTCGTTGTGAATAAAAAAGGTTCCGAGGTCATGTGTAGGGTAGAGAGTATGTCAATTCAAGATTCCCTCAGCATACCATAGTCTTTCTCCATAGTGTATGAAACCTTCAATGAAGAAAATATAATTAGGTTATACAAAGAGTGTCCATCAGAAGTCAAAGATCTGTTTTTACAGACAATTGTCAAACCATAACATTTTTCAGAGAGTCTATATTTGACCATGAATGTGAGTATAATGGTTATTGAAGTCTAATGGGTCTATTCCCTTTTGAGTCAGGTTTTAGGTTTGGATAATGAAAAATATGTATTCAAAGTCATGCTCGGTTTCATGTTGACCTTTTTTTATGTCAGAGTCTGGTCTGTCATTCCGTATAAATTTTGATCAATTAATAGCTGACAATATCCATAAGCAACTGTTAAATTTAAGTTCTCTAAGGCATTTTAGATACTACACCTATCTGTTGAAGATTTTTATAGAGACTAATAAGAGATAATTTCCTGAAGCAACATTCATATCAACTGAATGTAAGAGGATTACATTGCTCATTTTCATAAACAAAGTCATGTCTAGGGTTTACAATTTAATATTCAACACGAACTTACCTAGAGTTATATATGACATGAGGCGCTATCTACAACCAAATCTAGAAAAAAAAGTGGGGGAGTGGCTACTATTCATGCATTCAACAATGATCTGGGTTTATGGTTGTCATGAATTCCCCAATCTATTGCCTATTTTTCTGACCCCCAGAGTCTTTTCCCTTGAATTCATAAGGAAAAGAATTATATCTGAGATAGAGCATTTCCTGAAATTGCAGAAAACCTCCAACCTCAAGTTCCCTTTTATCATTGGCCCTTTCATTGTCAAATCCATATCTTGTTTATCTCAGATTCAAACAAATCTCAAAGAGTTTTTTTTTGCACAACTACAGGGGAGAAGATATGACCCACACCAAATCATATCCAAGAGAAGATTGATGAACAAACATGCCTCTTATGAGTATGAACATGTTGAGGGTTTTGATAAACTGGAAAACCTAGAAGTTCATGCTGATATGGAAGCAATATTGCGACCAAATCAAATGCAACAAGTGGAGGAAACCTTGAAACATAGTTAAACACATGAAGCTCCTTAGAAACTGATATTCAAAGTCCCCAAGGTAAGTGTTTACAACAAGAGAAGCAGTTGAGAGACCATGGGCACCAGTGATCAACAGACTGCTCCTAAGAAGATGAAGATTACACAGTCTCGACAAATTGTAATTTTGGAGGAGGGAGAGCCCAAAGAACAAGTAAATCTTGATATGGTGGAGAGTGGTACAAGCACTGTTGAAGTTGAAAAGGAAAGAAAACTCCAAAGTGAAGGCAACTCCAAAACTTTTAGCAGCATAAAATACATATTTGACAAGCCATCTCAAGAAGTGTACCAATCTAAAGAAAATTTGGCAAAACAATATGCCGAGAAGGGAAATATTTCTTTGAGGGAGATGAGGGATTTAATCCATGAGGTAGAAAATATTTCCCATCATAAATATTCTTTGTTCACAGTGAGAGATATTTAGAAGAGGACATTTAATATATAAGTTGCAGATGAAGATAAAGTATCTGAGATCAAGATAAGGTATGACAACATCAGTGCTCCAGACAAGATCAAATTCCATAGACATACCAATGACATGTTATACTCAGATTACTTAAGTCTAAGCTTGAAGAAATCAAAACTGTCATCCCATATGATGAAATTGAAAGAAAAATTAAGGCAGGAAAAGGCATCTAGCAGGGCTTGGCAGACTCAGGTCAAAAGATTGGAATATGAAGTTCCCCAAGGGGTGAAAACCTAATTGTCTGAAAAAGACAGATTAATTCAAATCTTGAAGAAGAAACTGAGAATTTCTGCCACAGAGCATCCACAAACATCAGAACTGGCTTCTCTAGAATAAGAGAAGGAATCATTTTGTCAAGAGGCATTAGATTACAAATATAAAGTGTTGCAACTAGAGCAAGAAAAAGTGAAATGGTCACAAGAGAAAACAAAGTTGCTAAACAAGGTTGTAGTTGTATCTTCTACTATAGAAGCTAGGCCAAACACTGAAGGGATTGTCCAGGCTATGTCACAAGTTAGCCTAAAAGAAGGATAAATCAAAGGGATAAAAGGGAACATAGAGAAGTTGAAGAAAGAAATGCAAGCAAAGGATGAAAGAATGACTCAATTTCAAAAGGAGAATAAAGCCTTATAGGAAAGGATAGACAAGATGAAAATACGATTAATGGGAAAAGTATTGTTGCAGGGAGCCAAACACATCATCTGGGATTCTATAGCTGCTAAAGCTTCCAAGTTCAGAGTGTATTTGAATTTCATCAATGATAAGGACAACATGGCCATCACAACCAGAAGCAGGTGCATTGTTGTAAATGAGACTTTAGCAAAGAAACCATCAGAGTGGGACCAAAATGCCATAATCCTTCTCAACTCCATCCCTACTAGAGATCTTCACACCATTAGAGTTAAATATAGAACTACACTGATCATATGGGCCAGGAGGGTTATTGCTAAACACAACCTGTTGAAATCAGTCCAAACCAAGGCCACACAGATGGAGCAAAGTGTGCAATAATTCAAGGATCTGATTGAATAATTTTTTATTAAAGGCCTCCCACCATTTTGGGATTGAAAATGAAAATTGTATATTCAGTAAGAATACAACACTCTCCTCACTCAGTGCATAATGGACCACTCCAAGTTTGAAGCCCTGGAGGAAAACCTGAAAGGAGAAACCCTAGTTGAACATTTGATTACAAATTTTGAGATTCTGAATCAGTTGAAAGTAGTGAAAGTTGGACTACCAGTCACGACATATGCCTCTTGCATTGAATTGGAGACACTGATCAAAGAAATGATGGATTATGATATCCCTTCCGACTTGCAATGGAAGGAGATAGTATGACTGGGTAAGACAAAGTGCATTTTTCCAGGAGACAATAAATGATGTCCAGGTGTCACTGAAGATGGTGGATCAACAAGAAGACCATAACATAACAAGTGGCAAATAAAGGAGCTGAAGCGTTAGAGGATTTAAAAGTTGGATCATGAAACGTTTTTCTTATTGATCATTGTAATCGGTTCCAATACCGAAACTGCCATTTGTAATTATTTTAATCAGTTTCAGAAACTGAATTGTTTCATTTCAAGCATTGTAATCAGTTTCAAACTGAAGGAACTCGAACTTGTATAAATATTAGGAGTTCCATATGTATTAGTGTTGGCATAAGTGAAAGGGCATGATTTAGCTGTTTAAACTTGAATGTAATTTTTTGAAGTTGAATAGAATACATATGCGGAAGTCTTTGAAGTCTCCATGAAAATATTCTAATGGTTGTGATATGAGTTTTGTCTTCTCTCTTTGTATGTATTTCCTGTATTTTTGATTCCATTTACACTGTCTTCTATTTAAATTGGATAGTTTAAAGGCCCATAATTCATCTTATGATTCTCTTGGCTTAAGCAATTTAAACTATGTTAAGTTTCTTCCTAACCAATTCAGAATTCATTTCATTAATGCTCTGATGTAGTTACTTGTTTTCCCCTTTCTTCATACACTTTGCAAATTTAAATTTATAACTCAGATTCATTGCCTCATTTAGTCTTTATCCTCTAGAAAATTCCATTGGCCAGTCAATGTTTCTATTCGTTTTCAGAAATTCGACTGCATAGCCCTGAGTGTCCCTCCCCTTCCTTGCCAACAAATTTATGAAAACCCCCCAAACAAACAAAACCTAGCCATTGATTGTCAAAGAAACACCAAGTGACACAAGAGAGCCCTCTATGAGCTGAGTAGGCTAGTACCCAACTCTAAAGTTGGTTTGTCGGTTACCTCTCTCGTTTTTTTATCAACCGAACAAATTTATAGAGTGCTAACAAGACACACTGTGATAGGGTAAATAAAAATATTACCAAACTGATTTTCATTGTTACAGTGCATCATGTGCTTCCAAACTCTCAAGAAAGCACTGATTCTCATCGTCCTTCCTAAGACGCCCTATTTATGGTGCTCTACACCGACTTGGATAGATCCATTGGTAGATTCCACACATTTCTGAATTTTGGAAATTACCACGAATTTTTATTTCCTCTCAACGGTGAAACCATACCTCCTCAGGACATAAGATACCATGTAAATTGTTTATTACCTTCCTATTTGCATTTAATCCAATCAAAATGTGAATTTATCTTGAAATTTGGCATTTTTTTCATTTTTTTTTTCCAATTCTTCACGGTGTGCTTGAACACTTTCGCTCGCTCCGAAGCGATGCAGACTATGTTAAATTCACAGTGAGAACCACTGTCTCATATATATATGTATGCACTAGTGAATTTCAAGTAAGAGCATCGTGATAAATTATAAAATAAAAGCAATGCATCCTTCCGAACGCTCTGCAACCAACACAAAATTGGCTTCAACCTACACCGATATATTTCACTTAATTAACCACACCACTAACTTAATGATTTATAAAATTTAATGTGGAGGTGCAACCATTTTAACCAAATGCACCAGTATTGTTTACAAAAATTCACTAGGACATATATTTACCAACTTGGCATAGCGGGGTGTCTCATTGGACGCCTCATTCTCGGTGCTCTATCCTTTACAATGCATTGTGGAACAAAATTCCAGTGCTCAACTATCATGGTGGAACTGGTGCACTAATAGTAACACATCACACCCCTTAAGCTACGATAATTCAATTTAACCTACCAGTGCCCATCTGTCCAATAAACACACAATTGTTGTAAAGACACCGACACCAAGGTGAATTTTTAATAACCAATTAGAATGGTGTGACTTATTAGATGCATCATTTCAATCTGTGGTGGTGCAAAAATAATCATGGCTTGTCGATGTATAAATGTTAAACGTACGCACATCAACATGTTTTGAAAAAAAAAACATAGTGGTTCGTCTTATGTAAGGCCCCATTAGTGGTGCGTTAGTAATACAACACACCGTTAGACATCATGCCAATGCTCTGTTAAAATCAATGGACAAGTGATTTTGGTTTAACAAAGGGTACCATGGATTTGTGGACCATAAATTTTAGTGTTGCAGTGCATATTTTTTTTTAATGAAACGAACCTGTGTAATTAAAAGCACTGAACCGACACAGTTAAAAGCACTGAGCTAGTGCGAAGTGTCCTATGGGACGCACCGTAAAAATACTTAGTTGTGCAACAAGAAGCATGGCACTAATGCGTATTGGTAACATCACTGCATGAAGATGTTGTTTTTCTGATAGAGCACATTGTAGTCAATGCGTATGTTTTCTTTCGGTGCACCGATTGCTTGATTTTTTTGCAAAAAAAAGTTACTTTTAGATTTTTTTAAATATATGTCATTTATATGTATTTGTTTTATAATTTCAATTTATTTTATCTCTCTCTCTCCCTATATATATTCCTAAGAATATTTGTATGTGAATAAGAGATGACGCCGACAAGAGGAGGAGGAGCTTCAACAACAACAGGTCGAGACACACACACTTGTGCATGATTGGGAGGCTATGGAGAGGGAGATGGAACTGTTCCCTCTCGCCATTTAACAACTGGCACATAAAATTTTGATGGATGTTGGCACTTGAATTTTTATCATGAGGGTACATCCCTTGGGGGGAAATATGCATTTTTACAACAATTGATCCGTTGCTGGGATCATGAGAAACACGGGTTCAGGGTCGGTTCTAATTTGTGGTATCATCCCATGGAGGAGGATGTCTATTTCATCACTATGTTATCTAGGAGGGGGGCATATATGTCCCATTTCCCTAAGCCATCGCCTCGTGTTGCAAGAGAGACCCAATTGGCATATGTGCATATATATGTCGGTCCACATGTTCATTCAAATTCAGAGTTCCAGGTTCGTGGTGGTTAGTTGTGGATAACTTCATTTAAGAGAGAGGACGTTAGGTTCCTGTGCCTTATGCTCTCAACACTAGAATAAGATTACGAGTTATATATGAAATATATACAATATTTATTAAATTTTATTTTTTGTGTCTTATTCAATTTACAACAACATGTACAAATACATGTAAATGAGTAAATTCACGTTTTTTTGTATCCAGAGAAACCATCTAGTAAAGATAGCCTCTCGGAACCAGATACTTGTTGAATGATCTGTTCCATGGGAGGGACGGGATAATTATCTTTATCAGACGCTTTGTTGAGGTTTCAGAAATCGACACAAAGTCAAATTTCCCCGTTCTTCTTCCGTACTGGGACGAGGTTGGATACCCACTGAGTGTGTCTAACAGGAAAAATTATTTTAGCACTTAGGAGTTTATTCAATTCTTTTTGTA
>ML782059.1:840719-856910 GCA_009831015.1 Picea engelmannii | reverse complement strand
ATAATATATAATCAAAGTTTATAAAACATTGTGTCAAGAGATTTCATAAAATCGATAAGCCAAGAGCTTATAATAGTCAGGATCATATCATATAGAAACGAGATTAACCATGACCCCTATATAATCAAGTATGATTCATAGATTATCATGCTCAATGCCTCATCAATTAAATAAATAAAACCAAGTTGTGCAATCAGAGCGAAAGTAGGTAAATGGACATAGTTTGAAAATTATTCCAGCCACTTAATGGCAAACCAAAGGTAAGTGCCTTTGAGAAAATCATGACAGTCCAAAAAGATGGAGGAGTTTTCACGCTTCAGTCGTGAAAACTAAATCGAAACCAAATTGCAATTGTCGCATGAAATAAAAAGAATGTCTTCTTGCACAATGCGACGATGACTTGACGTTCAGGAGACAAAAGGTGTAGGCAGCTTATATGACAATTGAAAAAATTGAATTGGCTGCCAACATATAGTAAGTTTTGAAAAACTCCACATGGCCTGCTGTGGGAGAATCATGATTTTCTTTCAAAACTTGGAGTTTGAAATTAGATGAGTTGGGTAAAAATATCCTTTGTTTGTACCAATGTCATTATCCCAAGTGAATTTAGGATTTTTAGTTGGGTTTCTTTCCACTTCCTCTATTAGCTTCATTATCTATGGATTTTTGACATACTCAGTTTGAACTTCTGAGATCTATTCAGGAATGATGATGGAAATAACACATAATGAGGCCTCACTATCAAGTTTCCTTGATAGTCTGTCTGCAACCAAATTCTTCCTTCCTTTTTTATAAAGAATATCAAAATTAAAGACTTGGATTTTTCTCACCCATTTTTGCTGCTCTGATGAAATGTTCTTCTGAGTTAGAAAATACTTCAAACTATTGTGGTTCATTTTCATGAGAAAATTCATTCCCAACAAGTATTGTTTCCACTTAACCAAGGCATGCATAATTTCCAACATTTATTTGTCATATGTTGATTTTGTTTGCTCCCTTGGTTTGAATTTTCAACTTTCAAATGTGATGGGATGATTATCTTGCATAAGTATGACACCTAATCCTGTTCCTAAAGACAAATGTTTTGGACAAATCTGTTGCTGTCAAAACTAGGGTGGGTGTCCTTAAGATATTCAACCTTATAAAACATGCTTCAACTTCTTCATTCCATTTAAATGCATATTTCTTTCAATAGTGTTGTTAATGGGGCCACAATTTTCACGTAGTTTCTAAAAAATCTTCTGTAGTGACTGATAAGACCCATGAATCCTCATAATGACATGATTGATTTAGGGCTACGCCACTCAATAACTACCACAATTTTCTTCGGATCAACCTTGATTCCTTCATATGATACAACATGTCCAAAAAATATTATCTCTTTTTGTCCAAAATTGCATTTAGATTTGTTAGGGTAGACCTTATTTTCTTGAAGGATTTTTAATACTGTCTCTATGTGCTCGAGGTGTGAGTTCCATTTCATGCTATAAACAAAAATATCATTGAAGAAGACAAGTACAAAATTTCATATGTATGGATGAAATAAATCATTCATTACTGCTTGGAAGGTAACATGAGCATTGGATAAACTGAAAGGCATGCCTGAAATTCGTACAACCCTTCATGGGTGTAGAAAGTAGTTTTGGGAATGTATTCCTCTAAAATTCTTGTTTGGTAATAATGTGATTTTAGGTCTATCTTGGAGAAATATTTAGCTCCATGGAGCTCGTCCAATAGCTCATCCACAATTGGAATTGGAAATTTATCCTTTATCATAATTTTTTTCAATGCTCGATAATCAATACAGAGTCTATATGGTCCATCATTTTTCCTGACAAGTATGACCAGTGTTGATGAAGGACTCTTTCTTTGTGTATTAACACCACAATCCAATAATTATTGAACCAAGCACTCGATTTCTATATTATGTTGGTGCAACTGTCTATTATATTTTTTTTTATAAATGGGGTAGAACCAAGGATCAATTCTATGATGTGGTATCTAGAACGAGGTGGAGGAAGCCCACAAGAACGCTCCTAAAAAATGGTGTTATATTTTCCAAGAATTTTGTCTAATTTCTTTGGATTTTCCTCATTAGTAGTTCCCTCTACTGTATAGTAGTGTAAGAAATAAGCATTGGCTCCCTTTTTAATCATTTTTTCCATATTATTAGATGAGACTCTTTGTGGGGGAGGACAATTAATTCCATGTAATTTGTAATTTCCCCTATTTTCATCAAATATTATAAATTTCTCTTGTAAGTTTAATCCAACAATACCAAGCATGGATAACCATTGGGCCCCGAAGACAATATCTACCCCTTCGATTGGAATAGTATACATATGAGGTTTTAATTTGTAGTCATTCAAGGATAATTCTACCTTGTGGCATCTCCCATCACATGAAGTAGTCCTATTTCCCAGGATGGAGACTTGAAATTTAGAGCTAGGATAAATGAATATGTTTAATTTCCTTGATACCTTTGAATCTATAAATTTACGTGAACTGCCACTATCTACGAGCACTGTTATTTCAATTTTCTTAACATAGCCATCAATTTTAAGAGTTTGGGGTTGAGAAATACCCATGTGTTGATCCACATTCATGATCAATATTTGAACATACATACCTATCCTTAATTTTATTCTTTTTCTTTTATTTTCTTCTTGAATTTCCTTATTTAGTCTCTTTTTCCATTAAAGTGCAAGTTTTAGGTCATACTACCATCAAATTCTTAGATACTAACATCTGCAAACACATTTAATTATACTTAGTCTCCTTTCTCTTCTTTCAAATTTTCAAACACTTAGTCATTTTTTGAATGATGCAGGAGTAGCGATGAAGGAGTACAACATGTCCTAGACACAAATACCCTTAGTTCCTAAGATCCGCAATCATGCTACCCAAAAAATAACACCTCTTACTTCTGTTTCCTCTAAAATGCACCTTTTCTCTTACCTTTTCATACTTAGCCATTTTATTGAAATGCAGATGTGGGATGACTGACTATTCCATTTACCTTTTCCTTTCATATTCAGACTTTCATGCTCGCCAAACCACATTCTCATTGTCTACAAAACGTACTTCTTAGTTCCGCGACTTGCAAAATGACCCTCTCCCATACTTAGTCGATTTTCTTACTTCGAGTGCAGGGCACTTTCACTTTCATATTTTCATTTCCATATGCTCCCATACCCACAGGTCTACAGGCCCGCATCCTACATAATACAATTTTTGTTCCTCATAATACACCTCCATACTTAACCAATTTTATATAACATCCCCATTATAATCCCCAGTTTAATTAATGCTTATGTGGATACAATATGTGGCTACGACCAAGCGATGTAATATGTGACTTGTATTTCAATGTTTTACTAATAAAAAAGTGATGCCAACTACTAAGGGGACATGGAAAAGAGATGGGGGATAAATTAATCCACAAGATGGGAAAGTGTCTAGGATAATGGACAAGAGGGGTCAAGGGGAGGATTACCCATGTATATCAATTTAACCCATTTTCCTAAACTTGCCAATTGTATATGAACCTTTCGATGTTTAATTGAGTGTTCCCAAAGCCAATTATTAGATACATGTAAGAGGGTGGGTGTGAATGGTCACATCCTTCTGATTGAGTGTTTCCAATGCCAATCATTAAATGCATGTAAGAGGGTGGGTGTGAGTGGTCATGTCCCAAAGTTATTGGGCACATGGGGGTTGAGTACAATTAGCTTGGGGAAGAGTGTGAGTCAAGAAAGGAAAGACACAAGAGAGGAATTGATATGTTTTGGGAAAACAATCAGAGAGGGGAAGAAAGAGAGCTTGGAGTTGGTGCGACCATGGAGGGAGAATTTTGGAGCATAACGAGAGTGAATTGGAGTTGAAGAAATGAAAAGCCCGATTGTCAGGGAGTAAGAGTGAACTCCTACATGAGTTGCACTAAAATATCAAGTGTTGTTGTTGGTTTGCTGATATTTTTCCTAGCAACAAGTTCCCTTGAGTTTCCAACTGAGATATTCCTATTTACTTGTGCCAGATAGACCCTAATAAATGAATGACACATTCCTTGGGATATCTCTGATAAATGAATGGTACATCCCTTGGGTTAACCCTGATAAACAAATGGTATATACCTTGGGTTACCCTGATAAATGGATGATACATCCCTTGGGTGATCCATAATAAAAAAATGGTGCATTCCTTGGGTTGGGTAGGTCAAGAGGAAGAGAGCTGGTGGAAAGATTGGGATAGATGTAGGAGAATATCAGTTGGGTTATGAGATTTATGAGCTGCAAGTGGACTGTGAGAGACCACCCTCTTTTGTGGATTACTAGCCTCAGCTCGGGGGTGACTGGCTGTTGATATTTGGAACAGTCAGTCTATGGTTGGGTAGAACGTTTGTCCCAAGTAGCTGGTTGCACGTTTCTTGTTTAAAAATAAATGTTTTATCTTGTACTGAGTTATTTACATGTGTTATTTCTATGCATGAACTATGTGTGAATGATAATGTCTTATATGCTACTATAAGGAACAATTTATTTGTATGTCATGTTGATTATTAACATGCTTTAGATGCATCTGTTTTATGGTTACATAGTAGATAAATATGTTATAAATTGTAGTTGTAAGCTATAGGAAATCGACTAACAGTAAAGGAATTACTTTAGTTTAGCATAAGTTTCATTTTTATGTGTATTCCACATGTAATGTTTCTTAGCTGGAGGCTAGCTACGTTACAACTATGGTATCAGAGTTGATAATGGGAGAGTTTTTCGTGATGTGGCCCAACTTGGGTGGCTAGGTATGTTAAAAAGTGGTATCAGAGCCTAGTTTTGAACGCTGAGCCTGGATGGGCCAAGTTAGCAGAACGCTGAAGCAAAAACTCGTAGAGGATTAATTTTTAGACTATGGATGCAACTTGTTTATTTAAGTTACGACAATAAAATTGAGTGAAATTTCATGGGCAGTGTGAATAATTGAGCCTCTTTGGAAAATTAGAACATAAGAAAATCATAAAATATTCGATATTTTTTCGTATGATGACGTCGCCATGATGTGGAGGCCACATGTCAACTGACATGGTAGAAGAAAGACATGTGTTTCTATGGTGGTAGGTACATGTTGGACGAGATGACAGTTGGCAGGTGGTGTGGAGCCATGTGGAAAACCAACATCCAGTCCCATGAAACCGCGGTAAGATCTTGGAAATTTGTCGAAGTGTCAGTCCCATGAAACCACGGTAAGATCTTGGAAATTTTTCGAAGTGTCAGTCCCACGAAACCATTTGGAAATTTGTCTAAGTGTCAGTCTGCAAGTTCACGGTAAGATGTGGAAAAATGGTTAAGCATTGAGACTTCTCATACATAGTTATGAAAGGAAGGTTACAATATTATGAGTCCTCGACTCCTCAAGCCCACGAAGATGGAAAAATGGCTAAGTGTTGGGATCTATCAGACGAAGTTATGAAAGGAAGTTACAAGTTTATGAGTCCGGGAGTTCGTGAAGGAAAAAGAAGCTAAGTGTTGGTAGTAGGTTCATGGAAGGTATGAAGAAGAGACATGACTTATATCCACGATGAATCCATGAAGACATTAAGACATATCAATGATGAATATCTAATTAATAAATGATCAAAGGATTGCTGAGCGTTGCTACTATGTTGCACATGCCAATGAATATCCCTTCACTATTTTTCCACCATAACTTTCATCTCGGGGCTCGGATTGGGGAAAAAAAATAGTCGTTGGAAAGATATTGAGAAGAAAGAGAGATATGTCGACCCATAATTTTGATCTGGGCACTATATTTTCTTCAAAAGTGATAAAAGTGAATTTTGTAGCAGCAAAAGAGTGGAAATTTCAACTTGTAACTATTGTAACAATTTTCTCAAACTCAGTTTGAGGCATGAGGACAAACATTGGAGATTTGTTTCAAAAATGAGTTCATTTAATGAATCCTACTTGAGAGTAGTGAATTAATATTATTCATAATTTAAAATGAAGAATTATTTGTAATATAATTGATAAATATTTTGCAATACGCTTAATTCTAACAACCAATTATTGCATGCACATTCTTGTAGAATTAGAAATACAGGAAAACATATTTTAGTTCCTACATGAGATATAGAGACATGGATGATGCTCAAGGGTTTTACAACCATGAAGAAGAAATTGGAGGTCTGCATGCCATCATGGGTAATGCTGAGACCGAGTCTAGCGGGAGAAGAGATAGGTGGGGAACTATAACTATGAGAAGATTGAAAAAATAAGTGCATAAATATAGGGCTGATAATGAGAGGATCATGAAGGCTCAATAAGAGATACTTCAAAGCCTAAATATGATACAAAATCAAGTTAAAAAGGACTCTAGCACCAAGCAAGCAACTAGTGCTAGACAAGTATCAAAATTAATATCCCATAGAAAAAGAGATGATCATGGGAGTGATAGGCAGTCAATAAGAATGAGTAGATGCCATCATACTCCAAGACATTACACAAGAAGAAATCATGAAAGTTTAGGTCTAGGGAGAAGCCCAAGTGTGTCTCCTATTTGGAGGCAAAGGAGAAGACCCGAGGCACACATCTTGCAAGGGGGAATTAGGAATATTAAGCCACCAACTTTCAATGGTGAGAACAAGAAAGGAGAAGAGGCGGAGGCCTGGCTGTTTGAAATGAAGAAATATTTATAGCTGCATGACTACCGCTCCCAGGTAGAAGCTATAATTTCCACCTACCACTTGCAAGGGAAGAAAACCATGTGGTGGGATCAACTTAAGAAAGCCAATAACCTTGATGAGAAAATAATATCATGGAGGAAGTTCAAGGGATATTTCCAAGAGAAATATTTGTCCGAGAATTACTATGAAATAAAGATGAAAGAGTTCTTTGAAATCAAGTTGGGAACCATGAAAATGGAGGAATATGAGAAGCAATTCCTTGAATTTTTGAAGTATGTTGACTTCAACAAGGATTAGAAAGTCAAAATCAAAAGGTTTCTAAGTGGGTTATTCTCTTTCTATAATGATAAAATTGAATATGACAACCCCAAAAACCTGGAGGAATCCATAAGGAGAGCAAGGCATCTGTATGAATAGAGCAAAGGAAGACTAACTTTCCAAAAATCTTGGAATGACAAAATGAAGGATAAGAAGGATCAAAGGCATAAGGGTTTTAAGCCACCCTTTTTCAAGAATATTTTCCAAGTGAATCAATAGGGTCAAGTCGCACAAAATGAACACAAGACTACAAATTCATTTGGAAAAAGGCCAAGGTTGCAGTCGGTGCAATGTTGGGGATGCGGGGGAAATCATATACATAAGGATTTCCTTCACAGAGTATAAATAATGGGGACTGTCCACAACATTCAAGAGGCTAAAACAATGGAATACATGGGAGGAATCATGCAAATGATTTATGCATCCTTGGATAACAAGCATGCAAAGTATCAATCTCCCATGATTGAAGTGGAAGGTAAGATAAATAATGAGCCCATAGAAATTTTCATTGATTTGGGAGCTATCCATAGTTACATAAATGCTAACATCATTGAAATATTTCACTTGAAAAGAGGTAAGCATAAGAAATGTTGGTTAGTTCAGTTAGCCATGGGTGCTAGGAGGAAAATCAATGAGTTTGTTAAAGATTGTTTGATAGACATGAATGGACTCAATACAAAGGTGGATGTAAGAATCATACCATTGGGTTCATATGATTGTGTAATTAGTATGGATTGGTTGGAGAAGCATCATGTTGTCCTAAAATATTACAACAATATAATCACATGTCTTGATGAGGAAGGGAAGAAAGGAAAGATTCAAGGCATTCCAAGAGTTGCAACTAATAGATATATTTCATCTATGCAGCTGAAGAAGAGCTTCAAGAAAGGATGTCATATGTTTGAAGCCCTTATGGAGGAGGCAACCAAAGACAAAGTGGCGAGCATTGAAGACCATTCCATTTTGAAGGATTTTGAAGATGTTTTTAGAGAAATTTCAGGACTACCACCAAAAAGAAACATTGATTTCTCTATTTATTTGGTTCTAGGAGTTTCCCCAGTGTCTAAGACACTCACAAAACGGGTACACCAGAACTAAAAGAGTTGTGATGCAATTTGAGGAACTATTGAAGAAGGGGTACATATGCCCAAGTGTGTCACCTTCGAGAGCCCCGATTCTTTTTGTGAAAAAGAAGGATGGAACCTTGAGGCTATTTATTGATTTCAGGAAACGTAATAAGGTTACCATAACGAATAAGTATCCTTTTCCAAGAATTGACAATTTGTTTGACCAATTGAAAGGTTCCATTTTTTTTTTCGAAGATAGACTTGAGATATGGTTATCATTAAGTAAGGATAAAGGAAGAAGACATCAACGAGACAACATTCAAAACAAGATATGGGCATTATGAATTCACGGTAGTTCCATTTGGGATATCAAATTCCCTAACAATTTTTATGTGCTTTATGAATGGAGTATTTAGGGAGTACCTGGACAAGTTTGTGATTGTGTTATTAGATGATATCCGTGTCTATTCTAAATAAGAAGAAGAACATGAGAAACATTTAAGAATAGTGTTGCAAGTTTTAAGAAAGCATAAATTGTATGCTAATCTAAGTAAGTGCATCTTTTATAAAAACAAGATTCACTACTTGGGGCATATAATTTCAGCAGCAGGGATAGAAGTTGATACTGAGAAGATAGAGGCCATTAGAGGATGGCTAGTGCCAAAGAATGTGACAAAGGTCAGGTCATTCATGGGTCTTTCTAGTTATTATTGAATATTCTTAAAAGGGTTCTCAAGGATTGCAAGTACAATCACTTCTTTGCCAAACAAGGGAGTGAATTTCGAATGGACTTCCAAGTGAGAAGAGAGTTTTCGAAAACTAAAGGAAATATTGACAAGTGCACCAATATTTAAGATTGCAGATACAAATGAATATTTTGTTGTGTGCACTGATGCATGCAAGGAAGGACTTGGTGGAGTCCTCAGTCAAAGGGACAATGTGGTATGCTATGAATCCAACAAATTAAAAGAGTATGAGAGAAACTATGCTACACATGACTTGGAGTTGGATGCTATAGTACATGCATTAAAAATGTGGAGGTATTAACTTATGGGTAAGAAATTCGAGCTAATAACAAACCACTGTGGCCTGAAAACATTTTTTTGGACAACCAACACTAAATGCCAAACAAATTAGATGGCTGGAGTTTCTGAGTGAATATGACTTCAAAATTAAGCATATAAAGGGAAAGGAAAATCAAGTGGATGATGCACTCAATAGGAGAGCTCATGAAGTGCATGTGGAAACCATCAACATGTACATGACATATTTGAAAGATCAAATTATTGCAGCAATGAATTCAGATCAACAATATGTGAAAATAAGAGAAACATTACAACAAGGAAAATTTCAGCATAAGTTAAATTCCTATGAGTTAAAAGAGGATGAAATCCTCATGTACAAGGAAAAAGTATATGTGCTGAATTCCAATGAGCTGAAAAATGCAATTATGAAGGAAATGCACAATGTTCCATATGCCAAACACCCAATATATCAGAAGACAATTGTAGCAGTAATAAGCCAATACTTTTGGTAGGGAATGAAGAAAGAAGTGGCTAATTACATATCCAGATGTATAGAATGCAAAGAGTGAAGACACAGCATATGAAGAAATTGAGCATAAGAAAATTAGGACAAGAAGATTGGTGGAAAAGGCCTCAAGCCTTAATTCTCAACATAATATTGATCTTAATGATACAAATATACAATACAATAATGAAACCACCTCAATTTTTCTCACATTGACACCTCATCAGAAAATAAGGTAGGATGAGACAATATAGGAATCTAGAAACATACTTAGGATAACAACTATATCCTAGTATGTAAAATATACAAAGGTGATATATTAAGACTTAATGATTGTATATGATAAAGAGGATAACATTCCCCCCCTCAATCATAAGTCCAAGTAATAATACCAACAAAGTAGGTGCATAAGTTGGTATATCTCCATGTATTCATGCTGAAACTCCTGAGCTGAGCCGTAATGAAGAACTGCCTGAAAAATCGCCAAATCTGGATGCTGAGAAATATGGAAAACCTCACTATGTAATCATGTGAGCCAGAATGCCAACAATTTTGTTCACTGATGTGAACTCCAATATGATGAGAGCGAACACAGAGAAGTGAATCACTTGCAAGTCTTCCACATCCCTGAAAATGCCTGACAACTCAATCAATGCCAAGCTGCAATGAAATAGGATCCATCTGTCCTTTGCTAGGTCCAATGACCATCTAGGTGAATCAAATGTCCACATCATTGCTCTCAAAATCAACATCCCATCTGACATATTTGATGTTTTTTGTTGTCGAAAACTTTCTTTTTGACAACCATCTTCAATTCCATCATCAATTCCCCCCTTTGTCAGCTGAAAGGAGAGACCACAAGTGGTTTCATGAACCATCATCACTAAAATTTTGAACTCCCCCCCTTAAGGTGTATGAAACTCCCCCCCTTAAGGTGTATGAGATTTTCATCATTGTACTCCCTCCTTCTAAGCTCAAGAAAGTACCATACTTGTTCCATTTGAGTAAAACACAAAATGGGCATGCAAAAAAAACCACATGTTATCTCATCCCATGAGGGCCATGCTCGAAATCTATGCCATAAGGGGACCACTTATGTGAGGTACAAAAATGTTATGTGATACAATATTGGTCTTTACTCGAGATTGAATTCTTCGATAAGACTTATATAATCGCTTGGTTGTTGATGACAATTTCTGAGGATCGATCCACTCATAGTGAATATTCAATCTTGTAGGTTTCTTCAGTGTTGAACATCTGTCTGAAGAATGGTTATGCTTGCCAAAATGTTGGCAAGGATGGAGATCAAAACAATGATTCTCCTTGTGACCGACTCGATTACAATGTTTTCACTTATCTTTCTGATGTTGAACTTGAATAGGTGAAGTTGAATTTTCTTGAAGGAATCCAATGCTCACAAACAAAATTGGTTTGGAGTAATTTGGAATATGAAAAATGTTTTTATTTTCATATCCTAAGCCATGTCAATTCCTATTGAAGTGTAATTCTTCCCAAGGTCTGATGATGGGATTAGAAAGAGTATTCTAAGCCTAATTATGTTGAAATTGAACAACTTCATCTTCATTAGAAGTTTCTTTTGAAGTTGGCTTGCTAATGTTCTCCTTCACTGACTGTTGATCATCATTATCATTATCATCATAGAGAGGGTTGTTCTGAACAAAAACTAGTTCAGAAAACTGCACTGGCTGCTGACTTTTGAGTTCAATCAACTTATCATTCAATAGATGGAATTGTTCTTGAAGAAGTACAGCTTTAACCTGCATCACTTGCAAACAAGTTAACACTGATTGAAGAGTTGTTTTGTTCAATATTACTGTGTTGTCTTTGGTGGTGTGTATTAGAGTGTTCAGTAACTCTACTAATTCAATATTTTGAGCCATTTAAAAAACACTTAAAAGAGGTCTTCTTGTGCAGATAGATCCTGATTATAGAAGAAGGCTCGGAAGAAAAGGATTATCTACATCTCACTCACTTGAATCACCTACTTGAACTTCACGCTCGCTTTCTATTCATGCTCACTTGAATTTTTCTTGCTTGAACTTGCTTCTAGGAATTTGAGGATGTCGGTTACCACCGAAAATGCATCCCAAATTATGACAATGTGTTATCACTCCAGGAAACTCTCCTAGGTTGTATCTCAGAGATGCCTGGTAACTTAACTATTTTTTTGTAACTATTTACTCAATAATGGTTGTGGGGTTGGATCAATATGAATATCTAAATCACTGGATTGTATCTTCAAGACAGTCTAGTTATATTCAAATAGTACAAATCCTTCAAGAGCTATTATCATATAGGTTTGTAAATCAAATGGACAAGAAACCAATCAATTAACCAGAACACACATAAAAAATATATATGATGGGTCAACAAACTAGCAGTGGATGCTTATGATTCTTGTTTAATAATTAAAGATAAGATGACGGTTACCATAGGACATTTAAACAGAGACAAAGAAATAATTTCAACTCATAGGCATAGAATAGAAGTGAAAAGAAAGTCTAACAATAACAATGAAAGAAGCTTGCAGGCTGAGTATATTAAAGAAAGTGTCTGTATCACAATACAAGTAGAGTCTATAAATCAAAGTCAAACCATTCATTCCTCTAATATTCTTGGCTTTATAGCCTTTACAAATAGTTTCCAGATCCTAGGACACTGGATTGAATTTTGCCAAAAATAGAAAGTCAATAACCGACCCAAGAAAATAGGCAAAGATCTTATAAAATAGGTCAATTCCTATTCTTGGGTGATCTTCATGTCCTTCAGATTCTTCGACAGATGTAGTAAGCCTTCTGAGGCTGATGGATTTTCATGAGATATGAGAGAAGTAAAAAATGACACCTACTACCAATAAAACAGTTCTTTCCCTGAAAATAGCTAACCCATTTGACCTTTCTTCCTTGTAGAGCATCTCCAAAATCAAAACATACTCTTGATAAGGATGTCTTTAATTATTATCTATCGATTGGAACTATTCCTGAGGATTTGGACAAGGAAAACCTGGATCTGTGCAAAAATACTAACTTTCTGCCCTGTCAGTGTTTTCGGTAGTTAGAATAGACAAAATCTAGACCAATTAGCTACCGAAAGATCTGCTTTCGGTGGATAATGAACAATCAAAATGTTTTCCTAAGCCACTGAAAGTTCTGCCTTAGTGAAAATTATTAAAATTTCAAAATACCTTTTGTCTTAGCTCCAAAACGCCTTAGGGATGATCTTCTAAGGCTTCTGCACCTTGCTCAACTTCTGGAATGACTATAGGATTGTTGGCTGCCTGTGGTTCATTGTACTGAACTGCTACCTCTGCTAGGGTTTCAAGAGTAGCATGTGTTTGAGACTGGTGTTTTGAAGACATGGCTTGCGACCTTAAAGCCCTAACCTTTTTCTTCAAGTCCCTAGCTACTCTCCATAAGCTGTTGTAATATTTTATAATCTTCTCCTTCTTTTTCTTTTCCTTTATGCTCTCATGTGCTAATATTTCTAAGGCTGAGTTGCTTTCTGCAAAATTCTTAGACAAGGTTTCATATCTGGTTTTAATTACCCTTTCTATCACTTCTTGTTGAGTTAAATTCTTTTTAAGTTTCCTGATTTCCTTTGATTTACTTTGCTTCACCTTTTTGCTAGATGAGGCATATGCAACTTGTAGTTATTGTTATTCTTTGGGTGTAGGTGATGGAAGATCTTCATACCTTGTTGTGAATACATCTACATATACTGCATCTTCATGTCCTATTTCAATCTGATGCTCTTCATGCCCCGTTTCAACCTGGTTCTCTTCGTCCTCCAAGTCTGTGTAGGGAAGATTAAGAATTCTCTTGTTCACTAGGGGTTATTTGACCTTCTTTGTCTCACTGCTGAAGTTTAGTTTCTTCTTAGTTTTATTAGGCTTAGAAAAAGGAGAGGGCTGATTAACTGGAACTGGAGAGATATATCTCCTCCTCCTCTTTCCACTTCTTGTAAGAAGGACTCTTCTTACCCTCTGGCTTTACATAAGTCTGAAAATCATTCTAGAACAAGAAGTAATTCCATTCTTTTCTTCTTCTCTGCAACAACTCATAAACCAAGAGTTTAATCAAATCATGGTGGGATAACCTGCTCACAACCTTATTGGGCTTAGCCTTGACCTGATGAGCCATATTAGATAAGCTTCTGTGGAGATGATAAGGCAGATTAAGTGGGTTTCTACCAGTGAAATGGTTCATGAGTTTGAAATGGTAAATCATCACCCTATTATATCTACCTTCACAAGTTATATAAACAAGAATGGATTTTAATAAATGTTTCCATTTCTCTTCAAGGAAAGACATAGGAATGCCTTTCTTCCATACCAAACCCTTGTGTTCTGGTTTCAAGTAGGACCTAAATTCAACATTCTTTGTGATAGTTGTTTTGAACCAGTTTTCTCCAGTCCTGGGTAGCTTTGTCACCTCAGCTATGAGGGCTTCATCCACCTCGAATTCATCTTGACCGATAACTTCTTTCCTTCCATCGAAAGTCAGGGCAAAAGCTTCTGCCACATGCTGGTGAGAGCTCTGTAATTTTTTACAAAAATTGTAGCAACCTGCGTCGCTGAAAAGTTGGCATACCTTTAAGTGCGATTCCAAGTAACTAATATCATCTAGCTCCTTCCTCAGAGTTAATCCTCCTTTCTTCATTTGTCACAATGTTCCTGTACATCTTCAGTTGGAAAATCGGGTTTTGGGGGAAAATTACATAGCGTAGATTTAGGAAGATTTGGCTCAGCTGTGACAGGGATGAGAAGTATGAGGCATGCATTAGAACATGGTGCTGATTACAAGGGATGCGAAAGCGCAACTTAAAATTTGAAACAATCATGGTTGATGAATGTAATGATGGGAAGTACGTAACCATGTGATTTGATGAAACAACAATTTGAAAATATTTGATATATCATGCAGAGATCAGCTCCAAGTCCCTAAATGGTTTTCCTCCTGTCTTTTCGGAAACCAATTGAAATCATAAAACCTCAATCTCGATAGTTTAGGTGTGTGAAAGGATGTGCTGACTCCTCCCACGCTCCTACAATTTCAGTGGCTAAAATAGCCCTGAATTTCTTGTTTAAGCTTCCGAAAGTTAAGGCTTTCGGTAGCTAAGAAGCCCTTTTGAAGAAGCGCCTAAGCCACCAAAACCTGAGATTTGACTTTTTTGAAATGAAAACGAAACCAAATGTTTTTTTAAACTTTATTACATGCATAAAGCTCTAAAAAATGAGCTTTAAAAATTTAGAAATGTATTTTTTGAATGACATCCTATCACCTAAAATAAAACAACTTGATTAATTTATCTGAGGAGATAACACTGGCTTCTTTTGGGGGTGAAAGCCTCCCTGTGAGGTTTCAAGAACCATAGAACCAATGCCTTTCCTGTAAGACAAAAATTCAAACCTATCTACTAGTGTTTCCATTGGGAATGGAGTTATTTTGCAAAAACTGAAAATAAAATTTACAATGGTAAGGATTTGAAGCCTTAGATAAAATAGAGTTTCAGAAAACGCCCATTTACTGGGCCACCAAACATTTCTTCACCTTCCAGACTTTGCAGAATGAAAGTGTTGTTATGTTGTACTTGAGTTATCATGAAAGGACCGGTCCACAAAGAGTGAAACTTGCCATGATTTCCTTTATCTTGTCTGAGAGCATCCCATTTCAGAACCCAGTCACCAAGCTGAAAGTTGTCCACCTTTTCTTTTCTATCAAAATTATCCTTGATCCTCTTTTGATGAGGTTTTGATTTGTCCAACAACTATTCTATGACTTGCTGCAATTATACCAAATCAAGCATTCTTCTCACCATATCATTTGATTCAGTTTGTTCTTCCTGAAAGAACTTAGCCACTGCTAGAACTAGCTGAATGGGGAAAATGGAATTAGTGCCATAAACCAGTTTGAAAGGAGATACACCCTCCCCAAGGTATTTCCATTTGCTTGTTTTGAAGGAGATTATTATGCACAAGTTGCCTTGGAGAATTACAAGGGTGTACACCCTCCAAGGTATTCTTGTGTTGGTTTGAAAAAGCCATAGGAATTAAAAGGGTGTACACCCCTAGGGAATTTTCAAGTCAAATATTTTATCCAATTTTAACTTTTGTAAGGTCTATTGCTTTTCAAGGTGTTTTTTCCAAGAGAAATACAAGGGCGTATACCCTCTTGGCATGACCCTAAGAAGTCTAGCTATACTTGGGAACTAAAAGTGCGTACAACCATAAGGATTTAGCTAAGATTATTCATATATTTGACCCCATTACCCAATATTCTAAGGAACTAATCAATTTCAAGTTGCATTGGAGTTACAAAACAATTGCCTCGACAAACGTGAAATTTCAACCTTGCAGGCTTTCTCTTTTGGATAGTGATCTTGTAATGATCCCAAGCCAAATTCTTTCATGGAATCACTAACTACTACTAATTTATTGGGTTTTTAAGTGCATACAAGATTCATCAACACATGGAGATCACAATATATTCAATATGTAGAAGCACAAGCAAAGATATGACCTTTTTATTATGAGCAATGTAAGATCAATACAATAGATGACCGATCTGGCATAAACCT
>ML782059.1:809857-824822 GCA_009831015.1 Picea engelmannii | reverse complement strand
AAAATACATTGCACCGATCCCAATTCATTGTGATAACACTAGTGCCATCAGTGTGTCTAAAAATCCTGTCTTCCACTCCAAGACAAAACATATTCCCATAAAATATCATTTTCTGAGAGAGCAGGTCACCAATCAAATTGTTCGGGTTAATTACATTCCCACTACATAAAAAATTGCAGACATCTTTACTAAGCCCCTAGACAAGACACCGTTTGAATATCTCAGATAGAAGCTGGGTGTCATTTCGTTTCACACCTAAAAGAGTCCATCTTGTTAGGGGGATATTTGTATTGTTTGAATATCTAATGCCTCCTAAAATTACTACAATAGCTCAGGGGGAGCATGTCTCTTCTTTGACATTGATGTCAAAGGGGGAGAAAAGAATTTGGGTGCCTTAGTTTCCATCAATGCCAAAGGGGGAGATTGTTGGCAAATGTTTAACAGGTAGCACATGCTTGTCATTTATGGCAAGTACAACAATGAAGATGGCATGAGTACAGGAAGAATGTAACAGATGGGCACTAGAAGTATTTTAGGAAGACGCTGCAGAGCAAGCCCGATAAGTTTAGAAGAGATAGTGAAAAGGATTGTTGGCAGGCTATTATCAGGAAACGTAAGCTTGTCATTGATGGCAAGATCAGAGTATGCAGCAAAGGAAAAAAAAGGACAAAGTACGCTCCGGAGGAGAAGCGCGAGTGATCGCTGGATCTCATCCTAAATTCCCAATGGACGTCAGATCTGAATGAAGAAAAAAGGAGCGCGTAGATCTAGAGGATAGATCTCAGGCGTTAGATCTGAGCACAGGGTCTGACCACTGTTGGATCGAGGAAAAGCTGCATGATCTTTAAAAGTGCAAGGAGTAGAGGGCTCACAAATCCCGGAAGCAGGAGGACCGTCCATATTAGGGGGTTATCTAGACCGTTGACCTGACTCCCTGTCGGGGTTTCGAGGATCGAGTGTTGGAGATGTCAAAGAATATTGACATCAAGAATCCCGAAATCATGATGTGTAAAATCCCGACTAAATCTGAACCGTTAGATCAAGATGTGATCTAGACCATTGACCCGACTCACATCAGCAGACCATGTAAGCTAGGAACACATGGCACAACCAAGTAATGACAAGTGTCAGACTGATTCAACATTTCAGGCACATGTAAGTCACGAATCAAAGTGACACATGGCAGTATTCAACACGTGTCAATCCATGTGTGACGTCAGCAGATGGACACCACTTTGGAGTTTCTAGGATCGCGTGTTGGAAATGTCAAAGAAACAATGTAACAGGAATCCCGATTTCGCGATATGCGAAATCACGATTTAATCGCAGCCGTTGAATAGAGATCATATTTGGATCATTGATCAAACTCCATATCGGAGTTTCAAGAATCGCGACATAGAGAGGCAAAGAACTCAATGCATCAAGAATTTCAAAATCGCAAAATCGCGATTCAATCGTAGCCGTTGAATCAAGATTAGATCTGGACCATGGAATCATAAGACATGTGGAAAGTGATCAAAATTTCGCTGACTTGGGGTCAACGGAGCATAGTGTCAAAAATTGTGAAATGCAAAATCGCGAAAGCGCCTTATGCAGAAGGCTGTGGTCACATCCCCTGGACACATCAACGAGAGATGGAGGAAAGAGATAGAGCAACCAAGCTTGTTTTCGGGGATCACGACTTGGAGAGGCAAGAACACAATGCAATAGGGATGCCGAAATGCCGAAACCCGATTTAATGACAAGATTAATAAAGCTCTTCCAACGGCGTAGATTAACCTGAAGGAGATCTGGGGGCTACTAATGCACGACATAGTGAAACTGCTGGAAACCATTGATGGTTTCTACCAGAGGATACAAAGACACTTTGGGATGACTAACAGAGGAGGTGAAGAGTCTCTGAGGGGAATGAAGATGTTCGTGGAGGAAATTGACAGCTGATGAGCATTGAGGCCTGTAACTGAAACAGAGAAGGTGAGTTCGACTGTCACAGAGAAGAATAAGAGTCTCAAATTGCCAGAGAGGCTGAGGAATCTCAGTATAACATACAATGATGCTGGACACGTGGGGCGAACCACCAGAGAAGCTGAAGAGTCACGATGATGATCAGACAGAGCACTCGAGAGGTGGAGGATAACGACGCGGAGTCAGCATGTAGAGGCATTGTGAACATTGCATGCACAAGGTGCACAAAAGCTATAAATACATGGTACAGAGAAGATATGGGGTTGCTGTTGCTGTTGGAGTTTTCTGTGGTTGTTGTTGGTGAAGGTGATTCATGTGTGAAGAAGGAGGAGAGTGAAGCAGCTAAATAACACAGAAGAGGAACTGTGCAGTGAATGGACATGGCGCACAGAGCATAAAAAGCGGAAGAATAGACAACGCAAGTGATGTGTGCAGAAACGCAATGAGGCAGATAGAGAAACAAAATGCAACAGAACAGTGATGAGTCTGGTAAGCCATTGTTGAACATCATATCACTGTAATAAGTTTCAGTAGCAAAGATTTATATTTCAGGGTGGTTGGGAGGAGCTAGGGAGGAATGGTGTCCTCAAAGGTTCAAGTGGGTGCTTGAACACAAGGAGTTGGTGCTTCCTTCTAGTTGGTGCTAGAGAAACCAGAGAGTTGGTGCTTCCTTCTAGTTGGTGCTACAGAAACCAGGGAGCTGGTGATTCCTTCTAGTGGGTGCTAGAGAAAACAAAGAGTTGGTGCTCTCTGCAAGTTGCATCTTGCAAAACTAAGGTTGTAGCCTCATTATGAGTTGGTGATCATATGTATGATACTGTAAAGAATGTAACTATTACTTATCATATAAAGAAAAAGAGGTTTTTACCCCGCATGGGTTTCCTCGGGAAATATCTGTCTCTATGTTTCTCATATATGTGAATGATGCTAAAAGTGCCATTGTTTATTTCCCTGCATTATTGTGATCATCATTCAGTGTCTCTACAAAGAGTTTAAAAGAACCATAATTGTTTAAGCACAGTAACAACTGATTCACCCCCCCCTCTCAGTTGTCCAACAAAAGGAAGCAAGCTCACTCGACAATATTTTCATGTTTAGGGAAAATTTGAAAGAAGTGGGTACCCCAACGAAGTCTCCATTTATCCTACAACACTATGGGCAAGTCAAATTACTCTAAAAGAAAGAACTGGACATCCACCTTACACTTTGTTATATGAAAAGGAAGCTATAATGTATATACATATGGAATTAAATGCACTATCCATTTCTACAAGAACTAAATACATGGGAGAAGAATCTCCTCTTTATGAACAATATAATAAATTAATGCATTTGAAAGAACAAATAGCACAAGCATTGACACCTGTGAGAAAAATACAAGAAACAGTTAAAAGGCATTTTGATCAGAACACTATTATCAAATACTTCCAAGAATATAAATCAATTTTACTCTGGAACAAAGAAAAGGATAAAAAATCTTTTCATACTAAGGTCAAATCTCTCCAGATTGGGCCATATCATATTTAAAATATTTTTTGTTTCAATTCTTACTTGAAAAAATATATGAATGGAACAGTTCAATCATTTCTAGTGAAATGGGAAATACCTCAATCCTTTCTTTTTCTAATCTCAGATTCACACCTTTGTACATAAACCCTTACCTCTTTCTCCCCCCCCCCCTCTATATATTTCCTTCATATTGCCTTTTATTTTTTTCTTTTATTTATTTTTCTTTCATGTTTATCTTATTTTTATTTTTGACTCCATTTCCTAATGGACAAGGCTCTATGGATTCTCGACAAATTGCAAGGGGTTATTGTCCCACAGTTAAATCTAAATGTTGATCATCATTCATTGATCAAGGTTCTAGTCTTTCGTCACAATTTATCTTTTATATATCCCACACTTAGTCATTTTTGCAAAATACTGGTTGTAGGAACACCACCCATAGTCATCACGAGTTCACAATGTTATAATATTTAATAATACTGAGAGGGGGGATGAATTGGTAGAGAGTTATTTCAAAAAATTTAACCTTCAAGCACTACATAAACATTAACCATTAATCATTTCATTCATCATCACATAAATTCATACACGTTGCACACAAATTTTTAAGTCGAAACCCAACTGGGAGAAAACCACAAAAACTTTTCTTAAGTAGTTTCAAGATTTAAAAATCACCAACTTGAAGGAAGAACCCACTCCTTGATTTTTCCAGCACTTACTAGAAGGATAAACCAATCCCCTTGGAATATTTTAAATGAGGATACACGATAAAATCAACGTTCAAATACAATCCCAAAATCACTTCTTAAATATGCATACAAAACTGCTCAAAACTGTACCTCAAATTTGCAAACTTGTAAGATTCGCCACGAGCTCAATTTTTTGTTTTTGATTCTGAAAATTGGCCCTTAGATATTAGGATCTATTATTCTTATAATGAAACAAGTGGAGTTCAATTTGGACCTACAAAACTTCAAATATAATTGTTTTATTGCAAACATCTATTTAGGACTAGTTTCTGGATTAGTCAGAAACCCTAACTTCCATCAAGTATAGATCCATACTTGTAATGAATAAGGATATGAAACTTGTACCGAATATTATTCGATATATTCTATGAAATTCAACCAATTTTTTCATCTTGAATCATCCCCCAAATTTTTTTATAGAGAAAATGGAAAGATGAATCGTTTTGAAGAAGAAACCCCTAGTTTAAAGTACCTCAACTTCCACTGAGTATAACTCCAAACCTACAATGAGTCAAGACCTGAAATTTGTATCCAATATTCTTAGCTATCTCTTCTGAAACAACTCTAATTTTCACTATATGAATCATTCTAGAAAAAAATTATATTGAAAATTCCAAGATGACCTTCAAAGAAAACCCTAGAACAAATAATCACAAGACTTCATCTTCCCTTGGATTTTCACCCTTCTTCACTTCATGTTCGCTTGGAAATTCACTCCTCTAGGATGAAATTCTCTCCTCCTCCTTGGATATTTTTTATTGGTGTATTACAAATTCCAAATAAGGCTTCTCTTATTTACATGAGTCTTCTCCTGATTAGGGGGTGAGACCAAGGGTCACAACTTTTGGGTTGCACCTCTTCCTTAAGGATGGATGACCTTAGTGGCTTCTTTACTTTAATTTATGGGATTCTTCTCTTGTCTTTAGGGGTTTCTTCAATTGAATTTAGGGGATTATTAACTTGTGTACAACTCAAAGTTGGCATTTGGAAACAACCACATGTTATCTCATACCACGAGGGCCATGGTTAAAAGCTATGCAATAAGATCCATAAGAGGACCACTTTGGAGTTATATATTCTTATGTCAAGAATCCTTCAAGGATATTCAAGGCTTCTTCAAGTGGACACATCATCATCAGTTTTAGGGTCTTTTGGGATTTTCTTTAGGGCTTCTTCTAAGGTTGAAATCAATGAAAACCAATTTTCCAACAATATTCCCCTTTGGAATTGATGGCAATGTAGTAAGACAACCATGCTCCAATGTCTTTGTGCTTTGATCTCAATGAATATACTATCCTATTGTCTTCATGTTGACTCCCCCTATCTTCATGCTTCTAGTTTTATTTTTTTTCTCTCCCCCTTTGACATCAATGGAAAAGGATAACTCTCCCTAATAGTCTTCCCCTTTTTGTTCTTGCAGAAGATTATGGAAATAAATTTGGGGAAGAAATTACTCCCATTTTTTGTCAAAGTTACTCAAAGATATCCCTAAGAGAGGCTTTGTGAATATGGCTACAATTTTTTATTTTGTCCCATTGTACTCCAACTTGATATTCTTTTCTATGACTTGTTCCCACAAAAAGTGGAAGTTAATAGGAATATGTTTGGTCTTGGAATGCATCACTGGGTTCTTGGAGATGTTTATAGCACTGGTGTTGTCATAGAGTATCAGAATAGGCTCATCATATCTCACTTGTATATCTTGCAGGGTTTTCTTCATCTAGGGAATCCGAGTACAACATGTTTTTGTTGTGATATATTCTTCTTCTACTGTGGATAAGGATACCAAAGATTGCTTCTTGATATTCTAGGACACTAAGAAGTCACCTAAGTAGAAATATTCTCCACTTTTACTTCTTCTATCATCAATACTTCATGTCCAATATTCATCCATGTAGGGGACCGAAGTTAACTCATTTCCTTTTAGATACCATAGCCCAAAATCTATTATTCCTTTAAGATATTTGAAGATCCTTTTCACTATTAGAACATGGGTTTCCATTGGTGCCGCTTGAAATATTGTGACATGTTCAACTACTTACATTATATATGATCTTGAAGTTGTCACATAGAGTATACTACCAATCATTGATCTATAGAGTCTTTGATCTACTTCTTTAGATTCATCATCTTTGCCCAACTTGCAACTGGTAACCATAGGAGTACTCATAGCTTTACAGTCTTCAATTTTTAACTTCTTTAACATTTCCTTGATGTACTTGGTTTGGGAAATTAAAATTCCTTCATATAGCTAATATATCTGGAGTCCCAAGAAGAAAGTCAACTCCCCGAGTAGGGACATTTCAAATTCATTATGCATATACTTGGAAAACCTATGACTCAATCTATCATCATCACTTCCAAAGATGATGTAATAAACGTACACTTCAATAAGAATCATACTGCCTCGATCCACTTTTAAGTATAGGTTACTATATTCATTTCCTCTTATGAATCCTTGTTGTTGTAAGTGCCTGTCCAATATTGAGTACCAATCTCTTAGAGATTTTTTAATTCCATACAGATCTTTCTTCAAAATCCAAACATAGTCTTCCTTTTATGATAGTAGAAACCCTTCTGGTTGTTCTATGTAGACTTCTTCTTCTAATTTTCCATTTAGAAAAGATGATTTTACATCTATATGATACACTTTGATACTTTTGGAGCATGCACAAGCCAATAACATTATGATTTCTTCTATTCTATCCACAGGAGTAAAGGTTTATTCAAAATCCATTCCTTCAAATTGAGCATATCCTTCTTACACTAGTCTTACTTTATTTTCGGTTACCTTTCCATCTTCGTTTAGCTTGTTTCTAAAGACCCATTTTGTCCCAATCACATTTTTATCCTTTGGTATTGGAACTAGTTCCCATGTCTCATTCTTCTCTATTTGATTTAGTTCTTCTTCCATAGCCTTGATCCAATGTTCATCATTTCTAGCTTCCTCAAAGTTACTTGGTTCATCCATAGACAATAATGAAACATTTCCTTTTTTAGGTGTCTATGCTTTCCTTCTTCTTTTGGTTTCTACTTCGACACTTCTATCTCCAATGATTTTTTCAAGTGGATGATTCTTTTGAACCCGATGATTAGGTGTCGTAGAAGGTGTATGAAAATCTTGTTGGTTGTTTTGTTCTTGTTCTGCTTCTAGATACTTCTCTTGTTGTTGTTGTTGTTGTTCCTCTTCTTCTTGCATTATTTCATCATTTTTATATTCTTTAAAGATGTTTGAATTTATGCTTTCTTTCCTAGTCTTCAATAAGTCTGTTTCATCAAATTTTACATTGATGCTTTCCACTTTCTTTTTGAGTCTTATATTATATCACTTGTATGCTTTTATTTTGCATGAGTACCCAACAAATATTCCTTCATCCACCTCAGATTCAAAATTTTCAATCTTCTTGTCTTTCATTTTTATCTAACACTTGCTTCCAAACAATCTAAAGTGCTTGAAATTGGTCGATATTCCTTTCCATAACTCATATGGAGTCTTCTAAATATTACTTCTGATCAATCCCCTTTTCAATATATGAATGATTGTATGCACTAGTTGTCCCCAAAATATGTCACTTAGCTTGGAGTCATTCAACATGGTTCTATCCATTTATTGTATAGTTCTATGTTTCCTTTCAACAACTCCATTTTGCTGAGGTGTTCTAGCTATTGAGAATTGTCTTTTTATTACCTAATATTTACATTGTTGGAAAAATAACTGAGAGGGGGGGGGGTGACTTAGTTATATATATAAGCTTGAAACTTTTCAAGTTATTTTCTGAATCTTTCTAGATTATTATTTAATGTGTTGCTGATAAATTAACATGCATAGATACACAATATTTGATCAATCACACAAAATACATAGAGACACTGATTTCCCTGAGGAAACCCATAAAGGGAGAAAACCTCTTCTTCTTCATTTGATAAGTAGTCTTTATTTTCTGTACATTATCATTCTTATGAGAACCAACTCTTTGTGAGGCTACCACCTCTATTTTAAAATATGCAACCTGTTAAGAGCACCAACTCTCTAGTTTCTCTAGCACCCACTAGAAGGAAGCACCAACTCCTTGAGAGTTCCAACACCAAATGGATGGAAGCACCAACTTCAAGTCACACAGGCACCAAATTGTATAACAGATAACAATGGTTCTCCCTTGCACCACCCTACCACCCTGGTTTCTTTGGCTACAACCAGATGGAAGCTACAACTCCTTGTGTTCAAGCACCCACTTGAAACTCTAAGGACAACAATCCTCCCTAGAACCTCCCTACCACCCTAAGATATAAAACTTTGTTACATAAATTTATTAAAGTGATACAATATTTTTCAATGGCTTACCAGTCTCATCATTGTTATGCTATACTGTTATGCTCTTCCTAGATCAATGTATTCCTGCTCACATCATCTTGTTCTTTCTGTTCTTCTGCTCTGTCTCTGCATGCACACCTCAACATTCTTTTCTACACACACGAATCAAAATTGAATAAGCCCCTTCTCTTCTCTGTTCTATGTATATTTATCATGCCAAGTCCTCTTCCAGATCATGCACGCAATGCTTTGTCCTCTCTGGTAGTTACAGTCTTCGACACTATTCCATCTATCATTTGTCTCTATGATGAGTCTTCATTCCACTGGAATTTATCTCGAGACTCTTGAGCTTCTCTGGAGATCACCCTGAAGCTCTTCAAATTCTCTGGTAGATACCATCAGTCTATTCTGGCAGTTACACAGAGAAACTCTGCGCGCTCATCCCTTTGGCACCTTTTCCCTTCCTGAGAAAACTACACAGTGGGCGCTATCTTTTCAGGCTAAGTCCCTTCCTTTCACGTGACCATGAACTGTGATCATACACCTATCCAAAAGGATCTTCACGACTTTGTGCATTGGATATTCTACTACGAGTCACCTCGAATCTCCCAACTCTCGAAACTCTGAGGTAGAGCTTAGCGACGCTAGCTCCTTCCCCTATTATCCTCTGATGTGACCACCGGTTGTGACCACATGCTAATCAAGAAAGCACTTTGAAACTTCATGCTTCGGATATTTTGTTGTGTGATACCTTGACTCTCCCAAATCCCAAAATCTGAAATACATCGTGCCAGATCAATGGTCCAAGACCCTTAGTAATCTAATGGTCCAGATCTCCTCTTCGTACTTCAAGACTTCACGACTCACGATGTCAGAAGTTAGATAACTTCCTTTCTTCGAGGTCCAAACTCTTGAACTCAAAACTTTGTCATGCCAGATCAACGGTCCATGACCTTCCTCGATCAATGGTTATGATCACCTTCGTGAACTTGGACTTTGTGAGTTTTCGCTTCTCCTATGTTTGATTTCCCAATTTGCGAATCAACATAATGTTGATCTCTCACCATGTGTCTTTCCTCAATGGATGACTATGATTCCTTCACACTTTGGGACTTTACACTTCGCAATGTTGGAAGTTAGCACTTCCTTTCTTTCGTTTCCCGATTCCGGATTCTCCACTCTCGTTCGATCGATGACCCACGACTTTCCTCTATCCAATGGTCCATATCTTCACAGTGCTTGATCTGACGGCCACTGTCACTCCTCCTCCTGAGCTTACAATTTCTTCTGACTAAGAAGATTTTCTAAGTATTCAAAGGATTTGACCTTTGTTCCTCCTATGATTCTATCTCTTGGACCTCGTCTGCACTTCTAGAAAGCATTGTCCCTTATGAGCTTTCTCGTCAATGTAATGGTAAATCCGCTATCTCTTTTGAGATTTTGACTTCGTTTAGATTCTCAAAGGGTTTTGATCCTTTGGACCTCAAGAGCCTTTCTACTGCACTCCTGGCAGTCATGTGCTCATCCTCCTGAGCTTGTAGACAAAAATTCTTGATACTATCATCATTGTTTACCTATTTTCCATCAATCTTGCCAATATTTCATCATCATTGTTGTTCTTTCCATTAATGAAAAGCACACTCTTCTTGTAAATATGCCAACAATCTCCCCCTTTGGCATTGATGGAAACCCTGAAAGGCTGCACTATTCTTCCTAGACCTCCAACTATAACAGACCACACCTTTTTCTCCCCCTTTGACATCAATGTTAAAGAGAACTGAGAGTGACTATGTTCTCCCCCTAAATAGATATACTATGAGAACTCTCTCCCTGATCAAATAAACTATTTTAACTTGATAACAAGGTCACACCCAACTTCTGGCGTAGATACTCAAACTAAGCTTTTACAAGTAGTTTAGTAAAGATATCAACAATCTGATCTTTGGATGGAATATAATGCAAAGAAACAACAATGTTGATAACCTGTTTCCTCAAGAAGTGATACTTGATGGGTATATTCTTGGTCTTGGAGTGAAATACAGGATTCTTTGACACACTAATTGAACTAGTATTATCAAAATGAATTGGAATTGGTGCAATATATTTGACCTCCAAGTTTGCAAGTGTCTAAATAATCCACAATACTTGGGTATAGCAAGTGGCAGCTGCAATTTATTTATCTTATGTAGTTGATAAGGAAATGGAACCTTGCTTCTTGCTCAACCATGCTATAAGAGAATCTCCTAATAAGAATGCACCTCCACTCGTTCTTTTCCTTTCATCCATGTAGTTAGCCCAATCAACATTTGAATAGACTGATAATTGAAAATTTTGATTCCTAGGATACCATAGGCCATAGTTCATTGTTCCTTTCAAGTATTTGAATATTATTTTGATAGCTAGAAAATAACTCTATTTAGGTGCAGACTGATACCTTCCTACCATTCCAACAACATGCATTATGTCTGGACGAGCTGTTGTGATGTACAACAAGATGCCTATCATAGACCTATATGAACTCTGATCAATATCATGTGATTCATCATCCTTTCTTAACTTGCATCCAGTGACCATAGGTGTGCTCATAGGTGTAGAATCTTCCATTTGAAACCTTTTCAACATTTCTCTTAGATATTTATCCTGAGAAAGAAATATTCCTTCAGACCTCTGAGTAATTTGCAGAACAAGAAAAAATGATAGTTCCCCTATCATAGAGATTTCAAATTCAGACTGCATGGCAGAAGAAAACCATTGTACCAATGAAGAATTATTACTTCCAAAGATGATGTCATCTACATAAACCAACACAATGAGAAAATCATTATCCTCTGTTTTTATATACAGATTGCACTCAATTGTTCCTCTCTTGAACCCTTTGTCTTGAAGATACTTATCCAATCTATAATAACAAGCACGATGAGCTTGTTTCAACCCATATAAGGATTTCTTCAGCTTGCAGACAAGGTCAGGGTTATCTAACAGTTGGAAACCCTCTGGTTGTTCCATATAGACTTCTTCTTTTAGATATCCATTTAGAAAAGATAACTTGACATCCATTTGGTAGAATTTAAACTTCTTATGACAAGCATAGGAAAGAAAAATTCTAATAGCTTCTAATCTTGCTATGAGCGCAAATGTTTCATCAAAACCCAGTCCTTCTGTTTGATCAGACCCTTTGTAGACCAATCTAGCCTTATTTATTACAATATTTTCTTTATCATTCATATTATTTTTGTAGACCCATTTGGATCCTATTACATTTTTATTTATTGCCCTAGGAACAAGTTCGCAAGTATCATTCTTTTCAATCTGATCCAGTTCCTCATTCATTGATTTTAAACAATTTACATCCTTATTGGCTTCATTAAAGTTCTTGGTTTCCACCATGGATATGAAGGCTATATGTGATTGCTTGGTTTCTTTGATTATCCTTCTTCTGGTTTGTACACATTTTTCTTTCTCACCAATTATTTGACTTGCACGATGATTCTTTTGAGTAATTCTGGAGGAAGCATTTGATGCTGATTGTTGTCTTGAATCTTCTTATCTGGGTGTCTCTTCTCCACCTGATTCATCATCTTCTTGTGACTCTGAGATTTTTTGTTCTTCATTTTCATTATACTCATCATCTTCTTCATCTGACTTGGTGCTTATTATCTGTTGATATTTTACAGGAGCTTCTTCATCAATTTGAACATCAATATAATCTACTAATTTATGTATTATTTTTTTAAAGCATCTGTATCCTTTACTGTTAGTTGCATATCCTAAGAACATACCTTCATCGTCTCTACCATCAAATTTTCCCAGATGATAAACATTATTTTTGATGTAGCATTTACTTCCAAATACTTTGAAGTGCTTGATTGATGAAGGCCGACCAAACCACAACTCATATGGAGTTTTATCATTGTTTGGCCTTAGATGAACTTTGTTTAGAATATGAATAGCCATGTGAACAACCTCCACCCAGAATTTTTGAGAAATGTCCCTTTCATTCATCATTTCCCTTGCCCTCTGTTGAACTGATCTATTTTGGCATTCTACAACTCCATTTTGTTGAGTACCACCCAGAATAGTATATTCTCTTTTAATTCCATGTCTTTCACAGAATTACTTGAAATCTCTTGACAAAAATTCTCCTCCCCTGTCTGAGCGAATTAGATTTAACTTCCTTCTTGTTTGATTCTCATCTAACACCTTAAACTTTTTGAACTTATCAAACACATCAGATTTTTCTCTTAGAAAGGCAACCCACGTAAGTCTGGAGAAGTCATCAATGACCAACATAAAGTAATGTTCTCCTCCAATTCCTTCCTTTTGCGATGGTCCACACAGATCCATATGAATAAATTGAAGTGGTTTCTATGAATATGTGAAACTCTTTGATTTGAATTGAACACGAGTCAACTTCCCCATTTGAAAGGATTCACATACAGAGTTATGAGGCTTAGATATTATTGGAATATATTTCACAACACCTTTATTATTCAGCTTGACAATATGATCAAAATTCAGGTGTCCAAGCCTTCTGTGCCATAACCAAATTTCATCAAATTTTATTAAATAACATTCCTCCTTATCTTCCTTCAGAACATAGACATTGTTTTTAGTTCTAACCTCTTTTGCAATCATCTCTCCTGTGTTCACTGTTTTTATTTTACAACCTTTGGTGGTGAAAGTGACTTCACATCCTTTGTCACACACCTGACTGACACTAAGAAGATTATGCTTTAATCCATCAACAAATAATACATATTGATCTTTGGCTCTTCCATTACCTAAGCTTACTAGACCTTTACCTCTGATCTTTCCTGGAGAATCATTTCCAAAGGTCACATTTCTTGATTTACTTTCTTTGAGTGATAGGAACTTACTTTTGTCACTTGTCATATGAATGGAGCATCCGCTATCAATATACAAAGGGTTATTTTGTCTTTGAGCTACCAACACTAATTCACACTTGTTATCTTGTTTCTTCTTCCAAACATTGACGTTTTCAACTCTGTGATTTGAAACTGGCTTATAGTTCTTTAGGCAATAGTCTGCATCTTTATGTCCATAATTATGGCAGATGTAACATTCTAGTTCATTGAATAAATGATCATAACGATTGTTATGTTTAATCTGCGTTCTTTTCCTAGCCATCACATGATTTCCAGTTTGGGTTGGTTTTTTCCTTGGCTATCTCATTCTTTGTTGTGGTAGATATTTATTCCTTGGGTGTCTTGATTTCTCATGTCTAAATCTTAACGAACAATTTACAACTTTGTGGCCAAAGTTAGAACAGTAAAAACAATATCCATAGAAAAAATATTTGTACCTTGAAAATGGTTGTCTTCTTTGAGCAAGTCAATTTCTTCCATGCTGATGATTTCATTGAGTAGAGGGTGTATTGTTTATTTATTCTACGGATTCAGTTCTGGTACCCTTTTCTTCACTCCTCCTTGGTGGTTGATTATCTTCCTTTGTTTCTGCAGGTTTATTGTTGTCAATGGTTGTATATTTAACAAACTTTATGGATTCTTTGTTTCTTGTCTGACCACTAATTGATCCCTCTTCATATCCCAAACCAGTTTTCAACTTTGGATTCCTTTGTTGATTCATATTGGTGGCTAATCCTTCTGAGGCTTTAATACTTGTTAGATTCTAATGATATAAGGCCTAGAATTTCTCTTGATCTTTTCTGACAGACACTATATATGTCTGATCCTTTCTTTTGTGAGGAAACTTAGATGAAAAATGACCTATCTTACCACAGTTGAAACATTTGAAGGGCACTTTACCTTTGTATTTTCCTGATCCTTTCGTCAAACTTCTCAAAAACTTTGCCTCAATCTCATCTATATCGGATTCTGTGTTTTTCTCTGCTTTAAAGGATTCCTCTCTTGTAGTGGATTTACCTTTGGTGATTCTCATTTCATAAGAAGTTAGGGTTCCAAGAAGTTGATCTAGTGTCAACACTTTGAGATCAGTTATTTCCACTATAGAAAAGACCTTTGAGTTAAATCTATCGGGAAGAGATTTTAATATTTTCTGGACTAGAAAATATTCATCTATCGTTTCACCTAGACCTTTCATAGTTTCGACAAGTTCTTCTATAAGTAAGAAGTAATTACTGATAGTTTCGTCTCTTGGATTACTGAGAGGGGGGTGAATCAGTAATAGAGCAATTTAATCCTTTTTAACCATATAATCCAAGTGTTATATCAATGAAGCATTATCATCCAATAATTGCAGAGTAAATAAGCAATGAAAAAATGAGCAAACATAAACATACACAGTATACCAGTGTTTTACGTGGAAACCCAAATCGGGAGAAAACCACATAATTCTTTTTCTTATATGTCTTGAAGAATTACATTCATTGGAAGCACCAACTTCCTTTGTTTTCTAGCTGCAACTGGAAGGAGGCTCCAACCCCCTAGTT
>ML782059.1:766699-796405 GCA_009831015.1 Picea engelmannii | reverse complement strand
AAATTCATATAATTTGTCACAACCATGGGGCTAGATGACAAAGGTATCATCAACAAACCTATTCCAGTATTTAGGTTTGAAGGGTGAGGAGATTAGGGCATTGTTTTCCAAATCTTCCATGAATAAATTGGCTATGATGGGAGAGAGGGGGGATCCCATAGCAACTCCACAGGTTTGTTCATAAACGTCGCCTTGGAAACTTAAGAAAGTGGAGTTCAAACAAAGCTCAACTAAGTTGGCAGTACCTAGGTCAGTGATGTTTTTGATGACTTTCATTGCTCCATCAATGGGAATTTTAGTGAAGAGGGAAACAACATCAAAGCTGACGAGGATGTCATCCTTGTACAATTTAATGTTTTTGATCTTGTTTACAAAGAAAGAGGAGTCTTTAACAAAGGAGCTAGTGTTTTCGACTAAGGGTTTGAGTTTATGAGCTAGGTATTTTGCAAGTTGATAAGTAGGGATGCCTATTGTGTTGACGATGGGTCTAAGAGGGGCCCCTTCCTTATGAATTTTAGTAAGTCCATATATCCTAGGGGTGGAAGGGAAGCTAACAAGAAATTTCTTTTTATCATCATCTTTTATGTTGCTTAATTTAATGGCATTGGAAACTTCCTTTGCAATCTTATTTAAGGGGTTTTTATTAAGTTTCTTATAAATTCCACTGTTATTGAGGTGATCCAACATTTTTTCAATGTAGTTTTCCTTATTCATAACAACAACAACCCCACCTTTGTCTGCTTTTAGAACCACTAAATTCTTGTTATTGTTTAGGGATTTTAGAGCCAAAATTTCTTCTTTGGTGATATTGCTCTTTGGTGGTTTTACTCTACGGAGAATTACTGAGCAGTCTTGTCTGATTTCTTCTTTAACGTTATCTGAGAGGTTTTTAATACTATTTTCAATGCTGCATAAGATATCTTCATTAGGAATTTTGCGGGGGGCAATGGCAAAGTTAAGAATTTTTTCTAGTATTTTAGTAGTGTAATCATCGATGGGATGGGTTGATAGGTTGATAACTAAATTTTTGGGTACAATGGTTTTGACCTGGTTAGTCTTATGTTCAAAGTTTTTAACTTGTTTACTATTGTTGTTGGAGATACCGAGGATGAGATTTGGGTTCACGATATTATTGCAAATCATGTCAGTGTTGGGTAGATTAATTGCTTCAAAATTTTTGTTGTCATTACTATTTGGTTCATTATTACAATGGAATTTTGCATTGTGGTTATTATTCATTATAAGGGCATTGCTGATATTATTATTACTAATATTTGTGATATCAGGGTTCATTTTTTTTATGATGGAGGTGAGGGGGTTAATGCTAACAATGGAGCTGGGTTCATCAAGACTATTGTAGCTATCATTGCTGCATTTGTTTATCAAAATTTGTTATACGTGTGTCAAAATAGTTTGGTTTGTTATCACAAATGCCTGTACGAGTGTAGTTATTATTATTGTAGTTAGAATTCTGATTTGTTTGTTGAGTAATGGAGGTGTGAGGGTTATTGTTTTTGGCATGGGTATTACTGTTATTTACAGAGTTTGCGGGGGGATTGTTTTGTATTTATACACATGTTTTATCCTTTTTCCTTCATTTCTCACAGACATTTTGTTGATGATGGACCACACTAGTTTGGTCCGAAATGTCGAAAATAAAAAAAACCTATGTGATAAATACGAAAGAACTTTCTGATCAAAACAATGGTTGCAAAAGCCTTAGAACATAAATACTTGTTGCTTTCTCTGCTCTAGCTATATATATATTTTTTTTGAATATAAGATCTAGTTGTTTTTCTCGCTGAACTTTAAAAAGACACTTTTGTTTTGATTTACTGCCCGAATTCTAACAGTATAATCTTTTCTTGAAAACTTTCTTTGTATTTCTTTTTCCTTTATATGTGAGTTTTCATTTTGAGTAACCTTCATCATTTCTCTTTTTCTTATGAGGACATTTGTTAGAAAAATGACCAATACCATCACAATTAAAACAAATTAAAGGGAGCTTACCTCTATACCTACCGTTGGTTCCCTTGTTCAGTTTTTTGATGAAGTTGGCCACTTCATCATCATCTTCCGAGGCGTCACTACTGCTACTATATTATTCTTGTTCCTTTTTATTTTTCTTTGATCTTTTGGAGGCCTTGAAGGCTGCTTCTTTTACATCTGGATTTTCCTGCTTAATTCTCATTTCATATGCTGTGAAGATTCCATGCAGTTCGTCCATGCTTGTTGAGTCCATATACGATCCTTCTTCTAGTGCTAATATCTTAGGGTTGAATCTCATAGGAAGAGATCTTAGTATCTTTTGAACAATTACAGTTTCTTCAATTTCTTCTCCCAATCCTATGATTGCATTCACTATTTCTTCGACTCATAAGAAGTAGGCTGCGATATCTTCATCTTCCTTCATTTTTAGTTTTTCGAATTGACCTCTGTAAGTATGAAGCTTTGCTGCTTTGAATTTTGTATCTCCTTCATAAATATTTTGAAGCTTGTCCCAAATATATTTAGTAGATTTACAGTGTGCAACTTTGGTGAATATTGTATCATTGAGACAATTCAAAAGTGCATTTGTGGCTATGGAATTATTCTCATCAAGTTTTACTGCTTTGTCATTTGTTGGTGGAACTGCTGGTGCTGTGCATCCATCTATAATTGATTTCCAAACTTGAAATCCCTGTTCCTGTATATATGTCCTCATCCTTATGCTACAAAAAACATACTTATGTCCATCAAACTCTGGTATTCCATTTTTATATGAGTTGGTACTCTCCATGATCTACCTTTCAGTGGTTAAACTAATTTCTGAAGGAACCTTCTCTAATACCAATTGTTGGATTACTGAGAGGGGGGGTGAATTAGTAATAGAGAAATTTAATCCTTTTTAACCATATAATTTAAGTGTTATATCAATGAAGCATTATCATCCAATAACTGTAGAGTAAATAAGCAATGAAAAAATAAACAAACATACACATACACAGTACACCAGTGTTTTACGTGGAAACCCAAATCGGGAGAAAACCATAGAATGATTTTTCTTATATGCCTTGAAGAATTACATTCATTGGAAGCACCAACTTCCTTTGTTTTCCAGCTGCAACTGAAAGGAGGCTCCAACTCCCTAGTTTCTCAGGCTACAACCTGAGGGAATCTCCAACTCCCCAATTCTCTGGCTACAACCAGAAGGAGGCTACAACCCCCTATGTTCTAGGGCTACAAACACCTGTCCTTGCCCCCTCCTGCCACCCTGAAGTAGAAGTAGAATGATGGAACCACTGCCAACCTGTCACTGTGAGATATACCGCTGTAAACCTGTACCAATAAATATGAACCATGCATCAACCATGCATCAACCTGTACCTCAACCTGTAATCAACTTGTACCATAAACAAGTGCATCAACCATGCACCAACCTATACCAAATAACCTGTAATCAACTTGTACCATAAACAAGTGCATCCAACCATGTAACAAGTATGTACCAATCATGTGTCAACTACTCATCAACTATGACTCATCAATATGTACCAACATCATCAACTATACACCTCATGTATGTGCCAACTCATCAACTACTTGTCTCAACCATGTACTCAACATGTACCTAAACCAAAATACCTCATCAATTTTATCATCCAAATATGATTTGTATCTCTGTAATAGACTTGGTGTATATGATCACATTCGTGCAAACCTTCCCTAACTTCAACAACAAGAGACTAGCATTTTCATCAAACTTTTCTTTAGTCTCACATGCCTAGTTTTGGATTAGTTAACAACCCTAACTTGAAGTAATCATAACTTTGTACTTGCAATATATAAATATGTGAAACTTATACACAATGTTCTTCAGTGTGTTTTATGCAATTCCTCCAGGTTTCACTACTTATAACCTCTCAAAAAAGGAGTTATAGCAAAAATGACATACCTTGCTGAATTTTGGATTATTCTATAGAGAGACCTTGTAGAGCGTGCCCCACATGGAATATTTGTTGAATTTATATTACACAACATACTACAGACTGTACCCTAACCAACACATTTGGTTTCACTGAATTGGGATCTATTATGAAGAAGTTATGACGTTTTTACTCGAAACACTTGTTTTTGACTAGTTTCAGGACTAGCCACAAACCCTATTTTCCACGGGGTGTAACTCCAAAAATACAATGAACCACAATGATCCAAAAAATGAAGGTATTACTGATAAATTTGAAGTTAGTTTAATGTACTTTTTGCATCAGATCGTTAAGAATGCGAAATACATAAACTTGTTATCTTGTTTGCGGAATATCAAATGTGAATTTTACTTGATGCTTATTAATGAATAAAGAGATCAACCATTAATATTCATGCTGCAAATGAAGAGAATAGAATAGAAAAATAGAAAGAGAAATAGAGACAAGAGGTTGATAATGAAGTTCACTAATAGTTGGCTATGTCTCCGGGCCCGCTTCCAAGTGGAGGACCTCTTTATTGCTCTTTAAAATGCTCAAAGTTCTCTTACAATGCTCTTTGTTGTTACATTACATGCTTCATGTCTACTATGCAAGACCTCCTTGCTCATATTCATGCATGCACCATCAAAATCCTCTCAACAACATGAGAAAAACGCCTCTCAAAACATGAGAAAAGACCAAAATTTACAAACTCCTCCTTCAAAACCCTGCATCAAAAATGTCTCCTACAAGCTTCAAAAATCCTGGTTTATATAGATTTTGAGGCTCAGATTAGGAATCCCGACTTCCCTCAAGATATGACCTCTTTTTGGGATCAAATCCCCCTTCAAATGGCCCAAAATCCTCAAAAAATCCATTTTTGGGCTAAATATCAGTCAGAATCAATTAAAAATTACATAAACAGGCTTAAAAACCCACTTTTAACTTTAGGATAAGGTTAATCCCCCAAAGGATGGGCGCGCCTCCCCAAAGGATTGGCGCGTGCCTCCAAACAAGGTCATTTAACACCATAAAACCATGGGCTAGGGCTTAGCCCCAACCCTCTCCCGCCCACATAGTAATATATTATAATTTAAATAAAATTAAATGCATATTATTTAGCAAGAGACATGTTGGGCGCATTGGTGTTAGTGCTCTCCTTAAGGCACTTGGCTTGGTGGGTGGTCTTGGGTTCAAAACCCATGGACCCCCAAACATTTTTAACACTTGCCATTCGACCTTGACTGGGTGCCATGTGGCAGCCCATGTTTGGGCCACGTGGCACTTCTTCATTTTCCAGCAAAGTACCACATGCCAACCTCTGAGTGGATCTGCCATCCACATATGCCCAGTCAACTGCTGCCACATGTCACACTGCCATTGGTCCAAGTCTGCATCATGAGGTGTCGTCGGTGATGTCATGTTGTCGTCATGCTGACGTCAACATTGAATTTTTGTCAATCCTTTGACTTTTTAGCTATTTGAGAAAATGGTCAAAGTATGATAACTCTCGCATATAGCATTCGTTTGAGAAAGTAAATATACTTCCAGATTCAACGCGACGAGCCGGTCGCAATGGAATTGGTTTCATCCAATTCTGAGAAATTTGATTTTTCAGCATTTTCTGAGCCTTGGGAGCCTCCTGGATCATTCCTCCCCACTTTGGAAGCTTTTGGACCACCAAAAGTCTTATTTTACTCAGGTAATAAGTGAGGGTACTACCTCTCCACTTTGTCCTGTATCATCCATCCTCTCTGCTGGGATAATGATCAACTAACTAATCACAAAAAATATGAAAACTGTGATAGCATTGTTTATCAAAGTGATCATTTCATTTATCTCAAAATAATCTACATTCTTTGTCACACTTTGCAGCCATACACCACTGAACAACAAAAAACTAAACAATAATACTAAGTATGTGAATGAAAATGACAAAACATGCTTCCCCTTTTGAACATGAACAATAATCAAGTTATGCAACTGAACCTTATGATGTACCTCCGGTGACACTTCATGACTGTTTAAAACATATGGAATCATCTCATGTTTAGCATCACTAACTTCATGTTTTGTTACAGACATAAGTGTTAAACTTTTGCTTTCATTTACCATTCTTTTTAACTTCCCTGTAGCTGCAAAAGACCTGTCAGTTTTCATGCGATGAGCATGAACAATGTACTCCTTCCCATCTTTCTTGAAGAAATATTTATTTTCCTCCTTGTAGAATATGGCTTTCCTATCATAAAGGTATGGGCTTCCCAAGACAATCCCACATATGTCCAGTGGCACTATATCAAGCTCTACTTCATCAACATTATTATAAGTGATTGCAAACTTGATTTTACATTGCTTGGTTACTTGTAAATTGTTATCACCACATATCCATCCCAATGGATATGGTTTAGGATGTGACTTAGTTTCAAGTCCCAAGTTATTTACAACATCTTCACTGATTAGATTGGCTTGTGATCCATTGTCTACAAGAGTATCAACTTTAACATTATGTGTTATAACCCTTATGTGGAAAAGTTCATTCCTTTTACACTCATCATTTACATCAACTGATCTAGAAGAGTTAATACTTGCAACAAAATTTATACCGCGGATTCCCATAGCTACAACCTGTGTCTCATAAACTGGAATCTGATCCAAGATCCACTTGAACTGTTGCAGTTGTGGTATTGTTCCTTCCATGGTTGGCATACTTCTTTGGCTTCGAGTCAGGATGCAAGACCCAACAATGATCTTCATCATGGCCTACTTTCTTGTAGTGCTTGCAAGTAGGCTTCTCCTTTCTGGCTGTGATTGTCTTCTTCTCTTTCCTTTTCTCTGCATCCTTTCTTTGCCAAGTATTTGTAGAAACACTATCACCAACATTCCCTTTACCGAATTCAATGTGAATGTCTTGTACACATACTTCATCAAAGTTAGAAGCATTTAGCATAAGAATAGTGTGCTTAATATAAGAATGTAAACCAACGATATATTTTAGGAGTGTCTCTTGTGTATATAATGGAATACCCAAATTTAAAGATTTCTTACGAAATATCTGAGTATATTCTTGTACACTTTGACCTTTTGATTGCCTTAAACATTGCCAATTCATCATTTCTTGTTGCATGTAAGTTAAAGGGTAAAATTGTTGTTTTAATGCAATAACAAAATCATTCCAGGAAGAGATTGTTTTACCACTTTTCTTAAGATCATCTCTAGTTCTTCTTTCCCACCATATGAGAGATGTGCCTCCCAATTTGAGCCTTTCTAGTTGGATCTTAGTTTCATCATCAACAATCTTTTGTATCCTGCAATAGACCTCTAATTGTCTCACCCAATTATCTAGCTTTTCTGCATCTAATTCACCATCATAAATGGGTAATTGAAACTTTACATCTAACTTTAATAATAGCATATAAGAAGAATGGTGAGTTTTTTGCTTATACTTGGAGGAATGTACACTTGCTTCATTATTAGATGATGAGGATGAAGGAGAAGAAGGTTTCGAAGGTCCACCACCTCCAACTCCTCCTTCTGCTCTTATCGAAGATTCACCTTCTTCAACTTTTGGATTCCTTCGCTGACCTCTTTTATGGTAAAGATCCTCTACCATGGCTTGCATCAATTTAAAGGCCTTGAAGAAATCATCTTCAGATTTGAAGGGACCCAATTTCCATGGCGAAGACATCTCTTGCTTATGCGGTCACCTTTGAATCTCTGTGTCAAGAGCCTCAAGTTGGCCTTCTCCTCGCTTGAGTTTTTCTCTCGTGAGCATCCAATGCTTTCAATTCCTGTCAAACCTTCAAAACCAAATGCCTCTGATACCATCAACTTGATCCAAAAAATGAAGGTATTACTGATAAATTGCAAGTTAGTTTCATGTACTTTTTGCATCGGATCGTTAAGAATGCGAAATACATAAACTTGTTATCTTGTTTGCGGAATATCAAATGTGACTTTCACTTGATGCTTATTAATGAATAAATAGATCAACCATTAATATTCATGCTGAAAATGAAGAGAATAGAACAACAAAACAGAAAGAGAAATAGAGACAAGAGGTTGATAACGAAGTTCACCAATCATTGGCTACGTCTCTGGGCCCACTTCCAAGTGGAGGACCTCTTTATTGCTCTCTAAAATGCTCAAAGTTATCTTACAATGCTCTTTTTTGTTACATTACATGCTTCATGTCTACTATGAAAGACCTCCTTTCTCATATTCATGCATGCACCATCAAAATCCTCTCAACAACATGAGAAAAACGCCTCTCAAAACATGAGAAAAGGCCAAAATTTACAAACTGCTCCTTCAAAACCTTGCATCAAAAAAGTCTCCTACAAGCTTCAAAAAGCCTGGTTTATATATATTTTGAGGCTCAAATGAGTAATCCCAACTTCCCTCAAGATCTGACCTCTTTTTGGGATCAAATCCCCCTTCAAATGGCCCAAACTCCTCAAAAAATCCATTTTCTGGGCTAAATATCCGTCAGAATCAATTAAACATTACATAAACAGGCTTAAAAACCCACTTTTAACTTTAGGATAAGGTTAATCCCCCAAAGGATGAGCGCGCACCCCCAAACAAGGTCACATAACACCATAAAACCATGGGGCGAGGCTTAGCCCCAACCCCCTTCCACCCACATAGTAATATATTACAATTTAAATAAAATTGAATGCATATTATTTAACAAGAGACATGTGGGGCACATTTGTGTTAGTGCTCTCCTTAAGGCGCTTGTCTTGGTGGGTGGTCTTGGGTTCAAAACCCATGGAACCCCAAATATTTTAACACTTTCCATTCGACCCTGATTGGGTGCCACGTGGCAGCCCATGTCTGGGCCACATGGCACTTCTTCATTTGCCAACAAAGTGGCACATGTAAACCTCTGAGTGGATCTTCCATCCACATCTGCCCAGTCAATTGCTGCCACATGTCACATTGCCATTGGTCCAAGTATGCATCATGAGGTGTCATTGGTGATGTCATGATGTTGTCATGCTGACGTCAACATTGACATTTTGTCAGTCCTTTGACTTTTTAGCTGTGTGAGAAAATGGTCAGATTACGATAAATCTTGCATACAACGTCCATTTGAGAAAGTAAATATACTGTCGAAATCAACGTGACGAGCCGGTCACAATGGAATTGGTTTCATCCAATTATGAGAACTTTGATTTTTGAGCATTTTCTGAGCCTTGGGAGCCTCCTGGATCACACAAGCTGAATGTTTTACCATAGATAATTGGATATGTTTTCTCAATGGAATATCAATTTCACAGTCTGAACCATTATAGAAATTTTTTTATAGCGAAAATGGTGAGATGACCTGTAAATAACATACCTTAGAAAGCACCAGCAAAAGAATTTATCCTTCCCTGCATTTCAACCTTCTTTTCTTCACCTTCCCTTAGAATTTAGGCTTAGATATCCTTGTTTACCTCAGACACCTATATATATTCAATATGCTCAAGTGTAATGAAAATGAGAGAGCCTTGCCCCTTATTTATACTCTCCAAGTATCTTCCTTAAAAATATCTTCTAGGTCACTTAGCCCCACTTTCCTTATTTTAGGGTTAACCCACTTCTAATTTCTCCATTAAATTTATTATTGAAATAATTTATTTTGTATTCACTTTGAATTATAATACACTCATTACTTCACTATTTTATTTACCTTTTAAAATCTCTTAAACCACTTTGACTACTTTGACCTTTTGGGGCTTCTAGATGACATATGAGGGTCCTCCAACTTTGTAAGGCCATAACTCTCAAACGATGAGGAGTTATGTGACGTTCCACATACCACCAGAAATGTAATGACATGTACTATCCATATAGAATAGTATTATCTAAAAATATATCATAAATCGTACCGTTATCCATCAAACAAACTTGGGTCCATTACCCAAACCTGGGGTCTCCAACTTCTCATGGCCATAACTCTCTAACCATGAGGAGTTGTATGACGTTCCACATACCAACAGAAATGGAATGATAAGAAATATCCATCTAGGATAGTTTACCTAGAAAATTGATTGTCCTTCATCTCATTATTCACAATTAAGCATGGGTTCTCTTACTCCACAAATCGTCTTCCCATGAGGGCTTTCACCATAAGGGGACCACTTTGGAGTTCATCCATATTTACTTCTTATAAACCATGAAAAGACAATAATGAGTCATCTTTACATCAAAAAATCTTGGGTACATTACCCAAACCTTTGTGCTGCGGGGATTTCTTCAAGGGTTGACATCAATGACAACCAACCTTAATCAACATCATCTTCATCCATATTTAACTGCTCAAATTTCAGTCCTTGAGTCTAAAGTTTTACATCTTTCACCTTTTCATTACCTTCATAACTACTTATCATCTTGTTCCACATAACTTTTGCTGAATCACAGTGCATGATGTTGACAAACTTGGCTTCTGCAAGTCCATTGAGGATGGCATTCATTACTTTTACATTAAATCTAAACTCCAGCTTATCATATTTTGAGGTCAAGACTACAGGCTTCACATATCCAGTTTCAACGACATCCTAAACATTAGCACCCAGGGACATTAAATATGTTCTCATCCTTATTTTCCAGAAGGCAAATTTTGTTCCATCAAACAAAGGGACTCTATTAGTTGAACTTCCTTCATGACTAGTCATGATCAATATTATGGATCTACCTTTGATCAAAGGCACCGGCTCTGATACCAATTGTTGGAAAAAAAACTGAGAGGGGGGGAGGTGAATCAATTATATATATCTAAGCTTGAAACTTTTCAAGTTCTTTTCTGAATCTTTCTAGATTATTATTTAATGTGTTGCTAATAAATTAACATGCATAGATATACAATATTTGATCAATCACACAAAATACATAGAGACACTGATTTTCCCGAGGAAACCCATAAAGGGAGAAAACCTCTTCTTATTCATATGACAAGTAGTCTTTATTTTCTATACATTATCATTCTTACGAGCACCAACTCTTTGTGGGGCTACCACCTATGTTTTACAAGATGCAACCTGCCGAGATCACCAACTCTCTCATTTCTCTAACACCCACTAGAAGGAAGAACCAACTCCCTGAGTGTTCGAGCACCAACTAGATGGAAGCACCAACTTCTAGTCACACATGCACCAACCTTTATAATAAATAACAATGGTTCTCCCTTGCACCACCCTACCACCCTGGTTTTTCTGGCTGTAACTAGATGGAAGCTACAACTCCATTTGTTCAAGCACCCACTTGAAACTCTGAGGACAACAACCCTCCCTAGAACCTCCCTACCACCTTGAGATATAAAACTTTGTTACATAAATTTATTACAGTGATACAGTATTTTTCAATGGCTTACCAGTATCATAATTGTTCTGCTATACTTCTTTGCTCTGCCTACATCAATGTATTTTTTCTCGCATCATCTTTCGATTTCTGTTCTTCTTCTCTGTCTTTGCATGCACACCTCAACATTCTATTCTACACATATGAATCACAATTGAAGACACCCCTTCTCTTCTCTTTTCTACGTATATTTATCATGCCAAGTCCTCTGCTAGATCATGCACACAACTCTTCATCCTCTCTGGCAGTTACAGTCGTCGACAATTTTCCATATGTCAATTGTCTCTATGATGAGTCTTCATTCCACTGGAAGTTACCTCGAGACTCTTCAACTCCTCTAGCAATAAACCTGAAGCTCTTCAAATTCTTTGGCAGATACCATCAGTCTGTTCTGGCAGTTACAGAGAGAACCTTCGCACGCTCATCCCTTTGGCGCCTTTTCCCTTCTTTTGAAAACTACACAATGGGTGCTATATTTTCTGGCTAAGCCCCTTACTTTCATGTCACCATGAACTGTGATCAGACGCCTATCCAAAAGGTGCTTCACAACTTCGTGCATCGGATATTCTGTTGCGAGTCACTTTGAATCTCCCAACTCTTGAAACTCTAAGGTAGACCCTAGAGACACTAGATCCTTCCCTATACTCCTATGATGTGACCACATGCTAATCAAGAAAGCTTTTCGAAAATTCATGTTTTGGATATTCGGCTGTGAGATACCTCGACTCTCCTAACTCCCGAACTCTGAATTACATCGTGCCAGATCAATGGTCCAATATCCTTAGTGATCCGATGGTCCAAATCTCCTCTTCATACTTCAAGACTTCGCGACTCGCGATGTCAGAAGTTAGAGAACTTCCTTTCTTCAAGGTCCAAACTCCCTAAATCTGAAATTTTTCATTCCATATCAATGGTCCACGACCTTCCTCGATCAACGATTTTGATCACCTTCGCGAACTCAGACTTCGCGAGTTTTCACTTCTCCTATCTCTGATTTCCTGATTTGCAAATTAGCGTAATGTTGATCTCTCACCACATGTCCTGCCTCAATGAACAACCAAGATTCCTTCGCACTTCAGGACTTCACACTTCACGATGTTGGAAGTTATCACTTCCTTTCTTTCGTTCCCTGATTTTCGATTCTCCACTCTCATTCGATCGACGACCCATGAATTTCCTCAATCCAATGGTCCAGATCTTCACATTGCTTGATCTGATGGCCACTGTCGCTCTTCCTCCTGAGCTTGCAATTTCTTCTGACTTAGAAGATTTTCTAAGTATTCAAAGGCTTTGAACTTTGTTCCTCCTATGAGTCTGTCTCTTGGACCTCATCTTCACTTCTGGAAAGCGTTGTCCCTTCTGATCTTTCTTGCCAATGTAATGGTAAATGTGCTATCTCTTCTGAGATTTTGACTTCATTCAGATTCTCAAAGGGTTTCGATCCTTTGGACCTCAAGGGAATTTCTACTTCACTCCTGGAAATCCTATGCTCATCCTCTTGATCTTGTAGACAACAATTCTCGATGCTATCATTGTTTTTTTCCTGTTTTCCATCATTGTTGCCAATATTCCATTGTCGTTGTTGTTCTTTCCATCAAAGACAAGCACACACTTCCTGTAAATATGCCAACATACATAAATCCCTGAATTGATTTGAAGTAAAATCACCTCCATTATATGATCTTAAGAATTTGATTTTCAAATCAGTTTCATTTTCAACCAGTTACTTGAATACCTTGAAACATTCGAAAGATTCTAACTTTTTATTGAGGAAGAAAAACCAGGTTATTCTAGTGTAGTCATCAATGAGTATCATGAAGTATTTTTCACCATCCAGTCCTTTTTTTTCTTGTGGGCCCACATAAATCAATGTGCATAATCTCCAATGATTTTGTGGTAGAGTATTCTTTTTTCTTGGATTCAAATTTTGTTTGTTTTCTATGATGAAAATGCTTGCACATAGTATTCGTTGGATTTGTAATTTCTAGAATTTCTCTTACAACTTGCTTCTCACTGATCTTGAAAATATTTTCAAAGTGTGTATAGCCTATTATCCCATTCCAAAGCCAACTTTCATATTCTTTTCCCAACCAACATCTTTCTTCTTTGATCTCATTCAAGATGTATATGTTTTTTGGAGTCCTTGTCGTTGTTTCCACTAGTCTACCTGGTCCTTCTTTACTTATTTCACATTATTCTGAATTGAATATAAGTGTGTGTCCTTGATCACACATTTGGATCACACTTAGAAAATTATTCTTCATATTTTCAACAAGTAGGACATTTTTTTCCACAACATCTTTGTTTCCAAGACTAATTGTGCCTTTTCCTATCATTTTGGCGGAGTTATCATTGACAAATGTAACATGCTCTTCTTTTTCTTTCTTTAATGTTACAAACATGTTTTTTTATCCAGTCATATGCTTTAATAATCCAGTGTAAATATACCAATGGCTTCTTCTATTTTGGGCTTGTAAGGAAAACCCACATTCCTCAACCTTCAAATATGCTTGCTTCCTTTTACAAGTTCTATGTTGTTCCTCTATATGATTTAAAGGAACATGGTTAGTGTCCCTTGAAGAAACCATCAAATCACTTATGCAATTTTTGTCTATGTGTAAAAAAATGTTACATTTGTAGCATTCAATTTCATAACCCATAGCACCAAAAATGTTATAATTTCTATCAAATGCCTCACGAGGATTTATGGGACAATTTCCTTCATAATTATTCTTTGGATTTTCATAGCTACTTATGTTACAGGTGTTTATACCCTTTACATAGGCTCTACAATTTATGGCTTTATGCCCAAAATTATTGCAAGGATAACACAAGCCAAGAAAAATATTTTGGTACCTAGGTGTGGGTGGTCTTCTAGTTGGTGTTGTTCTTCTAAAATATTGATCTTCTTCTTGGGTATTCTTCATTACTGGCTGTTGATTCCATGTTCCTTTGAATGCATGATCTTCTTCTTGATTCTTCTTTATTTTTGTTTTTTGTATTTCCTCATTTAGAGGCTTTCATTCTTCTTTATTGATGGAACCCTTGATAATATCTACATGACTTATTTTCTCTACTTCATTTCCTGTCATCATAGATCTTGAAACCTCATTGGTATTATTTTGTTTATATCCAAGTCCAGACTTGTCATATAATCTTTTTTTATTGTAGATGATTTCATCCAGTATTTTGGTATTATTACCAAAATTTAGTTGGATGTCCCTCTTCTATAGTTCCTTTCTTACTGAGACTATTTCATATTCCAAATTATTTGTTATTTTGTTCTTTTATTCCAGTTGTCTCTTGAGTGTTTCTTCAATGAATTTGGTTTCTTCCAACTAAATCCTTATATATATGACAATTTTCTTGGCTTCTTTAGAATTTTTTCTAGGGTTTTGAAATCCTCCCTTGAGTTTACTTAACTATTCTTTGAGAGACTTTTTTTACTTCCTTTCTATTCTTAGATCACTTAAGGAACTGCTAAATTCTTCCTCAAGATTCACTTCTCCTTCTTCTTCATAGTATCCTTCATTATTTTCAGTAGTCTCCTCTCAAGTTTCTAACACCATGAAGAGTACTCTTCTTGAGTCATTGTCACTACCATCATCTTGATTAGATGATGAACTATAATATTTTGAATAGAGGCTTTTCTTTTTCAAAATTATTCCTTTATTTCTTTATTTGTTTCTTTTATGATATTTCTTTTCTTTCTTAGGAAATTTTTATTCATCACTATCTGAACCCCTTGCATAAGGAAATTTGGAATAAAAATGACCAACTTTACCACAATTACATCATTTGAAAGGAAGCTTACCTTTTTACTTTCCTATTACCCCTTTTCATCTTTCTCACAAAGTTGGATTCTTCTCCATTGCTTGAATCATCACTATTTATGTAGCAGGGTTTTGAACTTGGATTGTTATTTCTTTTCTTCTTGGAGGCTTTGAAAGTTGCTTCCCTTATGGATGGATTTTCCTATTTTGTTCTCATTTCATATGTTGTAAGTATTCCATGCAATTCATCCATGCTCAACATAGCTAGATATTATCTTTCTTCTAGAGATGATATTTTAGGGTCAAATCCCATTGGGATAGAACTCGGTACATTTTTCACAATAAATGAATTTTCAATCTTTTCTCCCGGTCCTCTTATAGTATTCACAGTTTCATCAACCTAGAGAAAATAATTTGCAATATCTTCATCTTCCTTCATTCTCAGATGTTCAAATTGTCCTCTGTGAATCTGAAGCTTGGTCGATTTGAATTTAGCATCTCCTTCATAAACATTCTTGAGCTTGTCTTGGATTTCCTTTTCATAATAACAATGCATAACCTTAACAAATTATGAACCTATTAGACCACTTAGAATAACATTTATATCCTTTGAATTGTATTCACTGATATTTTTACCTCACTGCCATGTATCCATTTACTACAACTTTCCAAACATAAAATCCTCGTGCCTGCAAAAATGCTCTAATTATTATGCTCCAAAAAGAATAATTTTTTCCATCAAACAATAGTGTTCCATTTTTGGTATATTCTCCTTGGTCATCCATGATCTTCCTTCCACTAGTTAGACTCTTCCTGAAGCAACCCGCTCTGAAACCAATTGTTAGAATATTAAAGAATACTGAGAGTGGGGGGGTGTTGATGTTTGGATCTGTTAAGACTGAAATAGAAACCTCATGAGGATATGAATCCTCCTGCATTTTTATAGAGGTGGTACTCCTCCTTGGATAAAAGATATGTCTTGAATATCTTGGATTAGGGAGAGTGCTAAGAAGCAAACCCCAAATCTTTATTTCTTGGATTTGTACATGAAATGGTTCTTCAATAACCTGATTTGGTTTTTAAGTGCAATGAGAAGTATTTTAGCAATAAAAATATTTAAGGGAGGTTTCAATATCATAATATCTTTGTGTTCAACATCATATATACAACCCTCTTAATCAGATACAAATAATACATCCATATATTCTCAAGATAAATAAGAGAGAATAGTTTTGATCATCTCAAAGAATTTTAAAAGAGTATCACAATTCATATAAAATATAATTTGATAAGCATACTTCAAACATATCACACTTAGAAATCCCAAGATCTGAAACATCATTGAAGTCATGCCCCAAAGTAATTATTTGTGGAGTTTTATTCATGAAATATGTTAAAAAATACACAAAATATCTTGCAATCATATACATGGATGTGAATACTTAGTGATCACATAAGAAAAGTCTTTTTGAAGAATACAAGAATAACACTCAAGAATCTCATCCTTGTGCTCAATTCATAGATTCAAGCATAAAACTTTGAGAAAATGGTGTAGAAGAAGAAAAAAAGTGGAGAAGATGGAGATATATTTTGGTTGATTAGAAGCTTCACTGCATATTGATGTTTGTACCTTATTCTTCCGATATTTTGCCTCTTCCCTTCTGATAATGGAAGCATTTGATGAATCCCTCTCTTGCTTTTAAAGAACTAGTTCTTCTGACTCCTCGAGTAGTTAGGGTTTTTCCCTTTCTTGGAGAGATCACTTAAATTAATACTCAATTAAGTATCATTAATATATTTGCATAACTGAAATTCACATCTTGAAATGGGTCCCTTTTTCGTCCTTTAATAACAAAAAATTATAAACTTTTATTTTGAAAACTTTAATTAATTTACCTTTTAAAATGGGGACCGTGTTTTAATTTTCTGGATAGGATTTCCAACTTTTCAAACATGGAAAACAAATTATATTCCATATTCATCATATTATATTTCCAACGAGTCCTACTTGATGCAATTTTGTTTCTTGTATATCAAGATATGAGCTCGTGAAGTCAAGGTGTCAAATAGATTTATCAGCAAGGCATAAAAATGTTGTTGACTGTTCTTTTAATTTTTAAGAAAATTCTAGAAAATTTCATCTCTCAAGACCCATTCCAACATCTTCCTTGTCAAAATACCTTTCCAATGAGGTAAATGTTGTGCAATTATGACTCCCAGATCTCAATATATGGACTTATGAAGATTAAGACTCAACGATCATTGATTGATCTTCTCTGGACAATCTGGGCCCTTGGTTAAATTTCGCCCTTCCTTTTGAAAATTTGGTTTTGTCTTCATAATATTTATCCCACATGCATGGGATTTTTATATTTTTTATAGTATATATTACAAAGTGTAATATACTCTTAACATGAAACAAAGGAAGACTATGGAGATTTGTAAAATTTGACCCTTGGAAATTAATTAATGTTTTAAATACCCACTCAACCTCCACTTCATACCTAGTCAATGTGAGTCAACAATCCACATGTTTCCACATTTCACCAATAAGAATATTCCACATGTCTCTAATGATAATATGCCATGTTTATCCATGCCACGTGTCTCCAATAGTGGTATACCATGTGTTTCCATTAGTTAGGTGCCATGTGTCATCCCTCCATAGGTTTCCATGTAGTGCTCTCATTGGATGTCATGTGTAATCAATAGTGTGATGCCATGTGTAATGTTATGAATGGTAGACACATGGAGTAACTTGATTGGTGATTCATGTAAGTAATTTAAAATATTGGTTAAGTGTTGGAAGAAGGTGGAATGAGAGGGAAGAGGAGGGTAGTGTAGGGGAAGGGATAAAATGTAGGCGGAAGAGGGATAAGGGTGACTTAGGGTGAGGTAATGGGGGGAGTAAAGTGAGGGAGGTGGAGTCGGGTTCACGGGTTGGAGAGTGAGGGAGGTGAGGGGGTAAGGTGAGTATGAGTCTGACCGATGGGTTTGAGAAAAGTTAAGTATGAAGTAGTATTGAGTAAGGGAGTGGGAAGTGAGTGAAGTGAAGGGAAATGAGGGGGAGAGATAATGAGGGAGAAAGTAGAGGCGGGTATGGACGAGTATGGTGAGTGTAGAGGGATGACGATTAAGGTGAGTGAGTCTGAACCTGATGTATGGGAGATGAGAAATAAAGTAAGAAAAGAGAAAAGTGGGTGTGAGGGATGAAGAGATGGTAAGGGAGGTATGGTGGGTAAACCTTCCATAATGTAACAAGAATAAAAGACATGGGTCATGAACCCATGAGGAATTTAAGAAGAAAAAAACATGGGTTATGAACCCGAAACCTTATACGTGAATCCAATAAATTAGCTTTGTTTCACATGGAAGAAGAACATTTTTTCCACTTAAACGAAAACCTGGGTATCTTGAGCATACAAACTTAGATTTCGAATCCAAAAAATGCGTGATGAAGTTGAGACTGAGGGATATGAAATTACATGTTTATTTTTCAAAAAAATTATTTTTCCGATATCATTTTTTTTATTATTCCAGTAGCGGGAAAATATAGATGACTAATTTTCGATGAATAGGGGTGAATCAATATAGAGTTATTTCAACAATTTTGACCTTAAAGAACTACATAAACATTAACCATTAATCATGTCAGTCATCATATTATAAAATCATACACATTGCACATATTTTTACGTGGAAACCCTACTAGGAGAAAACCACAAAAACTTTTCTTAAGTAGTTTCAAGATTTTACAAGCACCAACCTGAAGGAAGCATCCACTCCATGAGTTTTACAACACCTACTAGAAGGAGACACCAATCCCCTTGGAATATTTTAAATGATTATACATGATCAAATCAGCCTTCAAATACAATCCCAAAATCACTTCTTAAATATGCATATATGCTCAAAATTGTACCTCAAATATGCAAACTTGTAAGATTTGCCACGAGCTCAATTTTCCATTTCGGATTATGAAACTTGGACCTTAGATAGTAGAATATGTTATCCTTCTAATGAATAAATTGGAATTCAATTTTGACCTACCAAGTTTCAGATATAACCATTTTATCTTGAATACTTGTTTGGGACTAGTTTCTGGATTAGTCACAAACCCTAACTTCCAACAAGTATAACTTCGTACCTGTAATGAATCCGGATCTGAAACTTGTACCAAATATTATTCAATATATTCTATGAAATTACTCCATTTTTTTCTCCTTGAATCATCCCTAAAAACAATTTATAGTGAAAATGACAAGAGGATTCGTTTTGAAGAAGAAAACCCTAGTTTAAAGAACCTCAACTTCCACTGAATATAAATCCTAACCTGTAATGAGTCAAGACCTAAAATTCATACCCAATATTCTTTGATATATATTCTAAACCACCTCCAAGTTTCACTATCTAAATCGTTCTATAAAATAATTTATATCGAAAATTCAATATGACCTTCAAAGAAAACCCTAGAATACATAATCAAAAGACTTCATCTTCCCTTGGAATTTCACCCTTCCTCGCTTCATCTTCTCTTGAAAATTCGCTCCTATATGATGAAATTCTCTCTTATTCCTTGGCTAGGTCAAATTGGTGTATTACAAATGCCAAATGAGGCTCCTCTTAATTATATGAGTCTTCTCCACATGAGAGGGTGCGACCAAGGGTCACAAATTTTGGGTCACACCTCTTCCTTAAGGATGGATAACCTTAGGGATTTCTTTACTTTATTTTAGGGGATTATTCTCTTGTATTTATAGGATTATTCACTTGAATTTGGGGGATTCTTCACATGTTTTTATGGATTCTTCAAGTCTCCTTCAAGGATCCATTTGTGTACAACTCAAAGTGGGCATGTGGAAACAACCACATGTTATCTCATCCCATTAGGGCCATTCTTAAAAGCTACACCATAAGGGGACAAATTTAGAGTTATATAGGATTATGTCAAGGATCTATTATGGGGTCCTAAATCCCTTTAACTCAATAGTAGGAACCAAAACCGCCACCGAGGTCCAATTAGACTCTGTAGCATTTAATGGTGGAATGGTTCTCCAGATCTTGTGATCCGACTGATTAATCGATGTGCTTTATGTTTTCTTGTGAAAGATCCTCCTTCAGTTCAGACGTTCTCTTTTTTTGTATTTTCTATTATAGGTGGGACCGATACAAGATAAAAGCTGGTATAAACCAACTAAGTAACAGATTGGGAAAGATTAACTACTAGAGAAGGTTTAGCTTGGGATAACCCTTTCACTCTAGTATGCATATAGTGATTCACTACCACACGCCTAGTACTAATACATTAACCTGATGGTGTTCCAATTATTGACTGAGGTACGCTTATCAAAAGAAAACATACATGAAATAAATGATGGAAATAAAAATAGTTTCCTTGACTCTAATCATCAATCACATACTAACACAACGATTCAATTTTCATCATTAAAGACAAGACCTATAAAAATATTGAATCAGATAACTTATCAATAGATTCAAAAGTTCTTACTTGTTACAACATCCATTCATGAGATAAATATCAGAAACAATTATTCCTTAGATCTAATCATACATGCTTTTGATTAAAAAAACACAAACTTGTCTCTGGTCCTAAACTTGACTTCTCAATTAAGGCAGCTCCAAAATAGTTCTTTACAAATCCAAAAATGAGGGTCTTTGCAACAACCATCAACCCTTGCTAACAGGTCGATCCTCTTATTTATAACATATTATTAACTAAAAATAACTACTAAAAGTGCAGCTAAGTAAAACAAAAACTCACCACATGGCACTTTCATCTATCAGTCTTTCTAACAGTCATCACATGATCTCACTTGAGTGGATGAATCTTCTCGTACTCTAACCATTTGATGAAGAGATCCCTGTATGTGTTAGAATACGGGAATATATGTTGTTCCATTGGGGCTGAAAGGATCTCTCTTATCTCTACTTCCTGTGCTTGATACTTGAATATTCTAGCACTTAACTATTGCAACATGGCTTGAGCGTTGATCGAGTGTTCCATGAACTATTGCAGTTGTCCTGGAGCCATGTCCTCCACCTTTTATATCTCTGCAACCCATGATGAGTCTTGTTCGGCATGTGATTTGACTATGTTTCACAAGTTGACAAAGTCATCGTGTGTGCCGAATTCGGGGAGGTCGATGTTTCTCATTTCCCGGTTGATATTGGTCCAACTCTTTTCACACTCAACCCATTTATCTTGGATTTCTCGATGAGGTTCTTGAGCCATGTTTACCCAATATTCAATTGATTTTTTTATGCGGTTGATTTTGCTTTCCCTTAGCACCCAGATGTCGTTCTCTTCGGCATCTCGTCCCTGTTGAACCGCACTGATGTAGTCTATCCTTTCCATGTCTTGGTGTTCTTTCTTGTACCACCTTTCCATATATTTTCATGTATCCAGTGACATGAGGGTGTCTTCTTGAAGCTTGGGTATCCTTGCACTAAATAGGTGTCGTTCATCTATAAATTTACTATAGGCCTCCTAGAATTCATTTTTCAGGAACAATGCGGCCTATGTGGTGTCCTGGTAATATTTAGCTAAGTGGTGTAGATGTTCCAATTATTTGATCCCAACAACCAACTCCTCTTCATCCATTTTCTCTCTATCCAGGGTGGCATATGTGATCGCCATCCCTGTGTCAATAAGTTCAGATGTCTTGGCATGCTCTATGTTCATCAACTTTTCCTCCATGGTAATGAGGATGGAGAGATCTAGAGTGATCCTCCTCTTCTTGGTGGTTCTCTTCACGATAGATTTCCTTTTCCAGTCATAGGAGATGACATGTATATCAACAACTTCATCCACAGGTTTGGGGATTTGCTGATCTTCCCAGGTAAGCATATTTCCCAGGCTTCCGACGATGTATATTTGTTCAAGAATGGGTTCTTGAACCTCTTCCATGTGTTCTGAAGGTCTGGCCTCTAGTTGTTTCCCATCAGTAGGTTGAGTATCAGTTGAAACTGAAGCATCAAGGGTAGGCTCAGTACCTACTTGATAATCGGTCATTGAGATGTCAATTTCTTGCTATGGAGCTTCTTCTTTTTGTTCACCCGACCTTGGCTCACCCGTCAAACTATCCATATGAGTCTCCAGTATATCGATTAGATCATTGTCTAAGACACTTTAGACCTCCTGGACATTGTGTGAAAGGCCCCAAATTTGGGTGTCAGGAGTTGTGGAAGATTTCTTCTCAGGCTCCTTTTCCTCTATCATCTGCACAGAAGTCACCAGGGACACCTCTGAATTTTCTTCATCATCATAGATGTTTATCAATTCGGGGAGGCAGTTTGGTGCATTTTCTCTCCCTGATGTTATTACTATCTTCGAATGAGCTGAAACATCCCCCGGTGATCCATCCTGTGGTGTTGTAACTTCAGGGTTATCTAACCCGAAGATTTCATCAATTTCTATTACCCCAGGGCCACTTGGACCTACCCGTCTTTCATCTAGGTTGTCGGTAGGGGACCTTGTCATTCCTACAAGGTCTAGGTCATCCTACAACTGATAAATTACTCATTACGCTTGCTATATCATGATAAATCTCCTCTCCCGTGCATCCCGTGTCATAGGAAATACCCTATCCTGCACCAGAGCCACTAAGGGAACCTTTGTTGTCTCTGTCACTCTGATTTCTTCCCTGGCTCTGAGGGAATCTTGAGGAAAATACTCTATTTTCATTACCTATTCATCTAGGCTCATGGCCCTGAACCTGTTCATTTTTGGGTCGACCATCCTTGCTACCACCTTGTCCCAGTCCTGTGCATTTTCTGTGAATACTTCATCTTCAAATTTGTCATGGGCGTATGACTAGTAGGACGACACTTGTGAAGAATGTTGCAAGACTAGGCCCTTTGGATCGTTCTTGTGGAATCGACCAGTTTAGAATATGAACTTGAGCTTGCTCAACCCTTCTTGTTTGGCTTGAGCGGTGTCTTTTACCAAGTAGAACCCTACGTGGAAACCATAGGGTATGAACACCTGCTTCTTTTCCTTGACCAAGGTGGTGTTGTAGCCTTGCAAAATGGTTTGATATCATATTTTTCCCACTACAAGTTGATCCGTGACATGCGTTGGTAGGATATGTGGTGCTTCGGTGTCCTCGAACACCATGATGTAGGTGTCGTTCTCATCCAAGTATCAGTGGACTACCTTGGATATCATCTTCTTGGCTACAACCGATAGTCTCGGGCATTCCTTCTTAAAACGAATAAAATAAATTCATGCGATGAATTCATCAGAGATGAGGGAGTAATACTTATTATACTTGTTCTCTCATATCACATTGAAATAGACGTGGACCGGGATATCTGCGACATGCCAGCGCAGATTCATGCCGATGAAGATGTCTCTAATGCACATGACATCGAGAAAATATGAAGCCATGTAAAAAGTTGGTGTCTCTCCTTCCTTTGGCGTCTGATCCTGTTGTATATGGATGCTCAAGTGTTTAGAAATTATCACTCCCCAATTGAAACCGCTCCCATAGATCGAAACTGTGTAAGCTAAGGGCATCCATGCCTCTGAAAATCTAGGGCAGTCCTTCTCACCATATAACTGACATATGAGAGCCATCAAATAGATATATCTCTCCCTTAAATTGGTCATCCCGTACCAGCCAGTGCTTCGATTGGTGTACTTATTGTCCTCCCTCCACCATGAGGCCATCACCGGGCTGGTGTCATGGTGCTCATAGAAATTCACGACAAATTTTGTTTTTAGCCGCTCCTCAGGATCTCTAAGCTTGTAGTATTTCTAAACTTCCACCGGTAAGAACACTCTGACACACCCACCATTTTCATTGTTGATTAAACATTTATGTGTGTCTCTGTGGTTGATGAGCCACTTCAGGACTTCAATACAAGTAAAAACATGGGTTTTTCTCACTACCATATGTAGGTACGACCGTCGGATGTTCGAGAACACCTCTTCATTGAGTGCTCTTACATCTGGATCACTTTGTGGGACATATTCTAGGTATTCCTCCCGACTGATCTTGTTAAAGAGTTCTCCCCACTATGGAAGCACCATCTTGGAACTTGTGCTTTCCTCTATATCTCCAAAGTCTGGAGGCTGGATGAAAACCTTCTTCGTTGTTGTCTTAATGACAGGTTCCGACCTCAGAGTGTATTTTAATTGTTTCTCAGCCCCTAGAGAGGAACCCTCCCCTACCTCTGGTTCTTTCAGCTTCTATTCCCTTGGAGATTGTTTGGTGGTTGGATTTCTTGGCGACATTGTTCCTGCAACAAAAATAACCCTTCAGAGACTATGTAAAGAACAAAACCAGATAGGAAACATATAATTTGTATCCATGTAAAATTTGTAGACTTGGATACATACCTGTGAAGCCTGCTAAAACTTGGTTATTCTGATACTCATAGGATCTCTGCAGCCTTCGAATTACTCGTCTTGATTGTTTGGATGTTATGAATTTCCTTGCGCATAGAATGATTTTTCTTACAACGGCTCAAGAGAATTTAAACAAGGAGGATTTTACCGTGTCGCATCAACCATTCAATTCGGGTGATGAGTGAAATTTTAACAAATATACTGTTGAATCTCTACAACTTAAATTCATTGTGGGTTGACGACGGAGGCACGGGGGTGATGTGGTCTATCGGTGATTTTAAAAGGCTATTTTGATTGGCGCACAAGGTAGAAACTAATGCGAGATTTGGTATTAAATAGCCAATTAAATGCTCAAAATCTGATTGTATCTAACGCCAAAACGTCCCATCGTGTCTCTCTCTCAGTGCATGGGTCGGGGATCGGGGATGTGCTATGAACATTTTCATTGATTTCCTTCTGCAAAAAAGATCTGACACTGATCAATTTCACTGTACAATGCTTCTGTGGCAAAGCTGACTCGGAGGTGTGACCCATACTTAGGGAACCAAGAATGACTCGGGGCAAAACTAGACAATACGGTTCTCCAATCTAGCAAAGACATGTGGCATTGAATATCGATGACCTAATTCTCGTGTATTAATCAAACTTGGGACTTTCCTTATGTTATTCGTTCTAAAACAAACCTTATCTTGTCGATGTCGAAAAAAGTATCCAGGGTCGGCGATCGGCGATAAACCTATCAAATGATTTTTCTTCGCTTCCTTGAAAAAGTATTGATGCTAAGAACTCATCGAGAATCGATGATAATGAATATCTTTTGGCGCAGTCAAAATTTTTGTTGCGATCATTTTAGGCTTTCCCCGATTCCAATAAGCACATCGGGCATCAACTATCAGTGATATCTTTTCTTTCTTTGTTAGCATCTATTCCCCTCATCTTTCACCAATGTTGAAGGGGAATTGGCTATCAACGCTATCCTTATGCAAGACTTGTCGCAAAACAAAAGTTCCTTTTTATGATAACAGTGAAGATCGTCACTCAGCGACTGAGGTTTCCCAAGTGGTTCTTTTCCTTTTTTGAATTCCTTCCAATGTCAAATTTGAGCGCGTCGGGTGAAGTGTTTTGGATATTGATTCTTTATTCAGGTGTTAAGGCCTTTTAATTCATGGGGTTTCATAAGTTCAAACAAAATTGAATAGTTGGTGAGAGTCATGATAATAATGAAAGACAAAACATTTCTCAAAATGAAGTCAAATCAGACAGTGCAAAGATCAAGTGGTACCCAAAAAAGTAAAAAAATGACATAGGATTTTTTAGGGTGTGTTGAGTGCTCAACAAATGATGACTTACTAAGCTAAAGAAGAATTTATGTTCCTACCTCGGGCTTGGCTGATGAAAAAGATGGTTAAGAATTTAACTGGTTTTTATCAGAGCCTCTTTTATCCTTGCATTTGAAATTCCCTGGTTGGTGCATTTGGGCCTGCCTGCGGGGTTTTCAACTTTTGTTCCACCTTCGTGTCTTGAAACCCTGACCCATGCCCCTTTTGAAAAGAGTCTAGTAAATCATTCACTAGAACTATTCGTTTTAGTTACCCTTATTCACTTGCTACGGTGTTTCTCCACTGCCAACGAGCGTCCATAGCCCCGACGGAGTCACCCCGACGTCATAGACCTTGCTCCGCTGCTAGCGAGTGTCCATAGCCCCAATGGAATTATTTGTATACCCTCTCCTACTGTTTTCTCATTTGATATTGTTGATTTTATTTCGGCAGAATGCCCTGAGCGAGTGGGAGAGGAGGACGTCTATAATTTGAAAAGTGAGATGGTTAAGGTGAAATTTTTCTAGCTCTGTCTCTGAGGTACATGTATTCCTTTCCATATTACCATATTTCCCTTAAGGTTTTACCAGACCACTAGGTGGACACTTCATCACTTTTCCAAGGTTGTTCATCCATGTAGGTTATACAAAGGACCCTTTTAAACAACCGCGGGTTCCCTTAGCGCTTCTTGTGTTGTGTGTGAGCGATGAGCCATGAATAGAGTTTGTCATATCGCATGAATTGAGTTCAACCATCGTCTTGCTAAACATAAGCTTCAAAATAATAGAAGTACAATAGCAATGGACAAAAACAAAAACGTAGTCTGTAATAGACCTATCTAAAAAAAACATCGTGAACATATAAACACAAATATACATACATACATACATACATACATACATACATACATACATACATACATACATATATATATATATATATATATTAATGAAAATATTGTTTTAGGACTTGGCCATTCACCAGGATGGCTTCAGGTTCCCCCCTCAGATTCTGCAACCGATACATGCCTACTCAAATCTTCTTAGCCACTTGGAAAGGTGCGAGCCATAGATTCTGAAACTTATAATGTTTTCCTTTAGGCTCATTTTCTCTATCACATTTTAGGACTAAGTCTCCCACTTCAAAATTCTTCTCTTTAGCCTTATGCTTATCAAACCACCTTTTAACTATCTGCTGATGAGCTATGAAATTTGATTTTTCTTTCTCCCTTTCTTCTTCCAGCATGAGGAGGGTACCGATTCTTTGTTGTATGACTGATGAGGGTTGTCCTCTCGAATCCTGAGTAGGTTGAAGAGATGTAAGATATAGCCCATTTGGGAGAATGTCTTTCTATCTATATACCAGAAAGTATGGAGAATTCCCTATAGCTTCCTTGGGTGTAACTCTATCAGCCCATAAATAATTATGAAGTGAACTATGCCAATTCCTATGGTTTTCTGCAACTGTTTTCTTCAATATCCTCACCAAGTTATTATTAGTTGATTTTGCCACTCCGTTCCCCTGTGGATAGTAGTTTGTAGAGTATCTGATTATGATTCCTTTTTCTAGAGAAAACTATGTTAACAAGGTGGAAAAAAAGTAAGTTTCATTATCAAAAACAAGGACAGAAGGCACACTGAACCTTGTGATCATTTTTTGTTCTATGAATTGGATCACCACCTTTTCGTTTACACGAGTCAGAGGGATGGCCTATGCCCATTTCATGAAATAATCTGTGGCGGTTAGTATGTATCTATGTTTTTTTGAATAACTCGGTGTAATTTCTCCTATGATATCTAACCCCCATTACTTAAATGGGTTGGAAATGGACACTGGTTGGAGTGGGACAACTGCCCTCTTCTCCCTCCCTATGCTTATTTGACAAGTCTTATAGTTTCTAGCAAATGTGTGAGCGTCCCTAAACAGAGTAGGCCAATAATATCCAGCTCTTAGTATTTTATGAGCAGTTGTGTTTCCCACCAAATGTCCACCTGTAGGACAAGCTCCTTCATAACTTTGTCTGCATCTTCATGTTCGAGACATATTAAGAGCACCCCATCATAATTAACATGGAAGAGCACCGAATTATGAGGAAATATTGTACGGATTTTAACCTGAAGGCTCTCCTTTCCCTAGGGTTTAGTTTTTCTAGACAAGTCCCATGATGCATGAGATAAGTCAGTTTCTCGTACCAACACTCTTTCCCTGAGGAGACGTATGAAGCTTCGCCACACCATAATGCTAATTCATTCTCCCATCTAGAGTCTCCATTTACTTGGTCCTGGGATTCAACTGACAGTTTGCATAACCCTTGTCCCTTAACCAATTTAGAAGGTTTTATATCTAGATCAAATTATTGGACTACTTCCATCCAGTTTCCTCTTCTTTACCAAATATCTTGTTGAGTGAATAGGGATCAGACTGCAGGGTGAGGCACGATGACTTTGGTATGATTCTTAAGAATGTAAGACCTAAAGTGTTTCACTACCTTATATACAACATAATCCTGCTTGTCTATAACAGGTTAATTTAGTTCATCCCCTTGGATATTAGTGCTCATGAATGATACCAAGGCCTTGTTGTTTTCATCATCCTTCTGAGTCAATATTGCAGCTAGCGATTGGTCGGTGGAAAAACTATAGACGAAGAAATGTTTGCTGAAATCGAGACTTCGTAACACTTGAGCCTAGAATATTGCAGTATTAATATTGCTGAAATCCCTCTTTCGTTCATCATCCCACTTAAATTCAACATTTTTACGAATAATTTCTTATAAGGGTTTGATAGTTTCAGCGAAATTGGGGGTGAAGTTTCTTACAAAATTGATTTTCCCGAAGAACGATTGCACAGCCTTTTTTTTGTGAGGTACTGGAAGTTGAGATATAGCCTTAATCCTTTTTGGGTCTATGCAAATCCCTACTTGAGATATAATATGACCTAGAAATTTACCTTCCTCGATAATAAAGATAGTTTTGTTAGGGTTTAAGGAAATACCGTATTTCCTACATCTTTAAAAAATATGGGTTAAGTGTTGGATGCGATCTTCTCTGTTCTTTGAATACATAGTCACTTCGTCCAAATAGACTACTACACACTTGTTGATTAGTCCCTAAAACACTATGTCCATGGTCCTTTGGAAGGTCGCTCTTGCATTTATTAACCCAAAGGGCATGCGTTTATAAGCAAAGTTTCCCCACTTGGTTCAGAAGGTAGTTTTCAAGTGGTCTTCTTTTGAAACTATAACCTGATTGTAACTTGAGAAATCGTCCAGCAAGGAGAAAATCTCAGAGCCGGACATGGTCTGCAAGAGTTTCTCCATTGGTGGGACTGGTTAGTTGTCTTTTTCTGAATCTCTGTTGAGGTTTCTCAAATCTACGCATAGGCAGATCTTGTAATGATCCCAAGCCAAATTATTTCTTGAAATCACTAACTACTACTAATTTATACAAGATTCATCAACACATGGAGATCACAATATATTCAATATGTAGAAGCACAAGAAAAGATCTGACCTTTTTATTATGAGCAATGTAAGATCAATACAATAGATGACCGATCTGGCATAAACCTCAGATGTTCGTACAAGCAATAGATATGAGCTACTACAAAATGCTCCCGACAATACAAAATAAGCCTCCAAAGGCTGGATGTACAATGAAGATTGAATCAAGCAGATCTGAGGCGTACTAATGCTCAACCTCCAAGATGGAAAGTTCCACGTCCTGCTAGAACGCTGAAGCCCTCAATAATTCTTCCCTGCTACCAAAAGTGTCCAATCATCTCGAGAAATATTCCAAATGATAGATCGAGCAACTGTAAGGACAACCTAGATGTCCAAATTCCCAAATCCACTCTCAAACCCCGTAGATCTGAATTCCTCCTTGAATGGTGTGCCCACTAGATGAATGAAACCCTAGCTGGTTCGTCCCTGATGAAGGAGGCCTCCAAATGCT